>JALIZH010022266.1:0-245632 GCA_030522465.1 Rhipicephalus appendiculatus | reverse complement strand
CCAGCTCTATTTTGTCTGTTGCATTTGAGGCTTTCATGGTTTGACGTTTCTTAATAAGGTTTTTCGTCTCTTGGGATAGCTTACCAGTGTCCTGTCTAACGACTGTACCCCCCGACTTCCACTGCACACTCCTTAATGATACTAGTCAGATTATCATTCATTGCGTCAACGCTAAGGTTGGTTTCCTCGGTTAAAGCCGCGTACCTATTCTGAAGTGAAACTCTGAATTCCTGTACTTTCCCTCTCAGAGCTAGTTCATTAATCGGCTTCTTGCGTATCAGTTTCTGCCGTTCCTTCCTCAAGTCTAGGTGAATTCTAGATCTTACCATTCTGTGGTCACTGCATCGGATCTTGTTAACTACTTCCACATCCTGTACAATGCCCGGGTGGGCACACATTATGAAGTCTATTTCATTTTTAGTTTCGCCATTAGGACTCCTCCACGTCCACTTACGAGTAGCCCGTTTTCTGTAGAAGGTATTCAAGATCCGTAAACTGTTGCGTTCTGCGAATTCTACTAGTAACTCCCCTCTGGCGTTTCTAGAGCCGATGCCATATTCCCCAACTGCATGATCTCCAGCCTGCTTCTTGCCTACCTTTGCATTAAAGTCGCCCATCAGTACAGTATACTGTGTCTTTACCTTACTCATTGCTGATTCTACGTCTTCGTAGAAGCGTTCAACCAGTTGATCATCATGGCTTGATGTAGGCGCGTAGGCCTGTACCACCTTCATCTTGTACCTCTTATTAAACTTAATTACGATACATGCCACCCTCTCATTAATGCTATAGTATTCCTCTATATTACCAGCTATATTTTTATGAATAAGGAACCCCACGCCTAGTTCTCTTCTGTCAGCTAAGCCACGATAGCATAGGACGTGTCCGTTCTTCAGCACTGTATAAGCCTCATGTGTCCTCCTAACCTCACTGAGCCCTATTACATCCCATTTAACACCCTCTAATTCCTCGAATAGTACAGCTAGACTCGCCTCGCTAGATAAAGTTCTGGCGTTAAACGTAGCCAAGTTCAGATTCCAATGGCGGCCTGTCCGGACCCAGAGATTCTTAGCACCCTCCGCTGCGTCGCAGGTCTGACCGCCGCCTTGGTCAGTTGCTTCGCAGCCGCTGGGGACTGAGGGCCGAGGGTTAATTGGTGTATTCATGTGGGAGGTAGTGGCCAAGTACTGCACCAGGGTGGCCAATCCTGCTCTGGTGAGGGAGTGCATTGCTGGCTGTGGTCGCCAGTGAGGCTGCACCCCAGGCCTTTTTACGCAATTCCATCGTCACGCGGATTTTTTTTTTAATCCGGTTGGGAATTGTCCGGCACCGGGATTCGAACCACGGACCTCTTGCATGCGAGGCTGATGCTCTAACCACTACGCCATCGCTGCACCCTCTATTATTTATGTAGTGAGGCAAAAGAGTTATGGCAGTCCCGCGCATTCCACAGTGCTCTAATTTGGTTATTAATCTGTCATGGTCAAGCATATCAAACGCTTTTGTGAGGTAAACGAATATACTCATTGTAAGTAATTTATTTTCAATGTTTCTTTTGTTTTTCGACAATATTAAGTAGAGGATATTCTGTTGATTTTCCCTTCCTGAAGCCATATTGCTCAGGTGCGTGCAAATTATGTTTCTCAAAAAAATTGTTTAGTCTACGGTGCATTGCCCTTTCAACAACTTCGGTCAGTGCTGGCAATATGGCGATGGGACGATAATTTACTTCATCCTGTCACCTTTCTTAAACACGGGTATTATTTTGGCGACTTTTAATTTTGAGGGAAACCAACCCGTTTCGAAAATATCATTGATGACATATGTTATTGGCTCAGCAAGAAGTGTAGATAAGTGTTTTATAATTTGAACCGATACGCCATCGTCTCTTACTGACTTGGTGTTTTTTAGTGTAAGAATTGTTTTGTTGATTTCATCGTTGGTTGCCGGAAAAAGGAAAATTGAATTCAAGTTTTTCGCACCAGGAAGGCTACTACAAGTGTTGTTGCGCGAAATTGTGTTACTGGTAGTGACTACATTTGCAAAGTGATCATTAAAAACATTGCTTATAGCGGTAGTTTTAACCGTAATGGTGAGTGTTTTGGCAGGCAAAGTGTTTTGGGGGGCCATTGATAATTTCTGGAACATTACTATCCATCTTTCCTTTTTTGAGGGCTTCATGAATAACTTTCCACGTCGCCTTACTGTTATTAGCTTGTGCTATTTTTGAACTGAAATAGCCATGCTTCAAAATTTCTAAAAGTTTATTAAGGTGTTTGTTGTATCGCTTGTACCTTGCTTCGAGATTGACGTTATGCGGTTGAGACTAACTTTTTATACATGTTAAGAGCAGCGGTTACCCATGGTTTGCATTTGAAATTAGCTCTTGTAAAAGTGATTATGGACTCTCCAACCATCATGTGTGTTTGCAAAATGTTAATGAATGCATTATATTTTTCCTCGGTTGATCCTGCCGAATACATTTCTTGCCAGTTTCCTCTTGCCAAAGAGTGGAAAATGTGTTTTTGTTATAAATTATGCGTGTTACTAGTTTTCCTTGTTTGTTTAGTTGGATCTGATATTACAAACACAGGCAGATGACCAGTAATGTCACATGAAATGGTGCCTGTTACAAAGATTGGTGATGGGTGGTTTGTTATAGTGTGGTCAAGTATACTTTGTTGCGAGCTTTAGTTTCCTCTTGCCAAAGAGCTTTAGTTTCCTCTTGCTTTGTTGCGAGCTTTAGTTTCCTCTTGCCAAAGAGTGGAAAATGTGTTTTTGTTATAAATTATGCGTGTTACTAGTTTTCCTTGTTTGTTTAGTTGGATCTGATATTACAAACACAGGCAGATGACCAGTAATGTCACATGAAATGGTGCCTGTTACAAAGATTGGTGATGGGTGGTTTGTTATAGTGTGGTCAAGTATACTTTGTTGCGAGCTTTTTATACGAGTGGCAGATCTAATTAATTGCAGCAGACCTTCGCGAGTGAGTAAGTCAGCATAAGAATAATTAGTGGAGTCCTTTTGAGCGACGTCAATATTGACATCACCCAGTAAAATGACGTGATTGTTCGGTTCAATGTAGGTATCGAGTAGTTTTCGAAGTTCTTGAAAAAAGTGTTCGGTTTTGTTAAGAAGTGACCTGTATATAACACCTATCAAGGTGATTTAGTCTTGTGTGGTAGTAAGTCTTTCATATAATTCTGAAAAAGCCATAGTTATTTATGTTACTAATGAAGAATGCACTGGACCTCTTATTATGACACATTTGTGAAAATTTTTTCTGCCTCCTGCAATCATTGCCTATGTCCTACTTGCCAGAATGATTGTGTAGTCGTTACTCCAGTTATTGTTCATGTGGCTGGTGTTGCAAAAATAATTTATTTGCTGAAACAGAACTCATATCCTGGTTCTCAAAATTATGAAGAAAATACCAGTGCTGTTCTAATATTCTAACAAAGCTTTTTCAGCAGTCAATGAAGACATCTCCACTGCCCTACCCTGCGCACTACACTCCAGAGCGTCAATTTAAAATACACTTTAAAGTGAAACTCCGTTTAATTCCTGTAATATTGATTACTCATTAATTACATCACGCTCTCGATGCAATCATCATTCACAGATTGACTTGTTTTAGAATTTGGTAACGCTTTTGATAATGTCTATCATAAACATTTACTTTGAAATTAAGTCATCTGGACCCTGGCATTAACATTTAGTGCACTGGTTGCTTTCTATAAAACTGCACTCACTTGGTAACCACAAATGGCCATTACTCTCCACTTTGAAGCTTAACTTTTGGTGCACTACAAGGTTCAGTATTCATGTAGGCCCAGTTTTTTCCTCATTTCTACCAACAACCTCCCTTCCATGTAACACCTAACCTTTACTCATCATTTGCTGATAATGGTGTTATCATTCCTGAAATAACTAATGCAGACGATTTTAACCGCCTGCCATAATTACTGTAGCTAACTAGTGTGAACACTGCTAAATGAAAGTAGGTGAGTGAAAACATGCATGTGCGCTGATGAATAAACATAATGCATAAATATTACTTAAGTAATTGTCCCTAGAAACTTGGGTATTTTAAATACCTGGGTGCATAGGTAGGCGAACTCACTCATGAGCTGACTCACTCGGACTCAGATCGAGCCGCGAGTCTGAGTCTGAGCGAGTCGGGTGAGTAATACTTTGGAGAGTTTGAGTCCGAGTGCATGAGTCCGGTTGAAGAAAATTTTTGTGAGTTTGAGTCCGAGTTCGAAGCGCAAGATATATTTCTTGAGTGAGTGTGAGTTCCACTTTTTTGCCGACCTATAGCCCCTATCTACACATTTTCAGCATTATTATCAGCCTTACCTGGATTCATGCTTATACTCACTTCTACTCACACGTATTTTAAAGCAGTGTCGTTCATACACCATTTCTATATTTATTGATCAGAGGCACAAATGACGTAGGAGGATGCTTTAACCCCCCCCCCCCCCCACCAACTCTTCCAGAGAAGTTCTTGATAAATATATTGTTCGTTGTCATCTCTTTCAAGAAAAATGAGCTGACTTGTTTGCGAGCACTCGATAACTTGTATTCGAAGGTATTATATTAAAAGGTGCCAATACAAAAATTGAAAGACACTTTGTGAATTCCAAAGTGTGTTCATCAAAAGTCTGTGGCCATATGAATGATTATGCCATGTCTTTTCCTGTTTTTTTTTTCTTTTTTGTTCTTTTACACTCTCTATGCAATCACGTGATTGATGAGAGAGTGTAAGAGGAAGAGGCCACAGCTGGCACCGTTCCAGGGCACGGACGGACGGCGGAAGGACGCCCCAAGTATGAGACATTAAAGGCTTTCGCCTCAAAACACCGATTACGTGAGATATTGGTGTTAAAAAGCATGGACACCATGGTCGAAAAACCTAATGCTAGGCTAACGGACTCATGAGTCGACTCACTCGGACTCACTCAGAGTCACATCGAGCCTTGAGTCTGAGTGTGAGTGAGTCCAGGTTAGTAATGTTTTGGCCAGTTTGAGTGAGTTTGGTTGAAGAAAATTTTCGTGACTGTGAGTCCGTGTGAGTCCATTTCAGGAAAATTTTTTGAGTCTGAGTCCGAGTGAGTCCGGTTGAGGAAAATTTCAGTGAGCTTGAGTTTGAGTGAGTTTTCAGAGCAAAAATTGGGGTACCCTTAAGCTTCGACTTTAAGAGTTGAACGCGATAAACCCTAGTGCATAATTCAATCACTTAGTGCACACTATGTAATGGGTAGCATATAAACCACGAGCAATTATGCGCGGGAAATGCGAGAAATGTTTTTGAAGTTGCTATGCACCCACTATGTGGTCTTAAGGAACAGGCAGGCAGGCAAAGAACTTTATTAG
This sequence comes from Rhipicephalus appendiculatus, assembly GCA_030522465.1. Lineage (NCBI taxonomy): Eukaryota > Metazoa > Arthropoda > Arachnida > Ixodida > Ixodidae > Rhipicephalus > Rhipicephalus appendiculatus. The sequence continues at coordinate 240,250 of JALIZH010022266.1, read as the reverse complement.
TATCCGGAATATGCGCAGTAACGTGTGTGCCTTTTGTAATGGGTACACAGCTTTGAACCACAATGTCGTTATGATATTCACATCTTCTGGCGCCTAATGGCAATGTACGCTTGTACCACGCATAATTACTGCGTTATTACTAGTTGTATTGTGACGCCTGTATACAGGACGCGCGTGTTTGCAAAGCATGGAAGTTATTTTCACTGCAATTCCAAGCAGAGGAAGTTATTTTATATGTAATTCCAAGCAGAAGCGTGGCTGTGTGGTAGAAGACCTTCTTGCCACGCAGACGACCTGGGTTCGATCCTCATTCGGACCCGGACATTTTTATTATTTATTTTATTTGCATCTTTCTCGATTTTTCGGTCACGGACAAAATGACGATTTTTCGCTCACAACCATAGGTCGGCGAACTCACTCATGAGTCGACTCATTCGGACTCACTCAGACTCAGATCAAGCCGTGAGTCTGAGTCTGAGTGAGTCCGGGTGAGTAATATTCTGGTGAGGCTGAGTCCGAGTGAGTCCGGCTGAAGAAAATTTTCGTGAGTGTGAGTCTGAGTGAGTCCGGCTCAGGAAAATTTTGATGAGTCTGAGTCCGAGTGAGTCCAAAGCGCAAGATATATTTCTTGAGTGAGTCTGAGTGAGTTCCACTTTTTTTGCCGACCTATGGTCATATCCCCTCATCTTCAGCCTTACTATCAGCCGTATCTGAATTCACGTTTGTACTCACGTCTACTCACACTTATTCCAAAGCAGTATCGTTCATACACCATTTCAATATTTATTAATCAAAGGCGTGAATTACGTAGGGGGGGTGCCTTGACCTCTTCCCCCACCAGCTCTTCATGGGACGTTCTTGATAAATATATCTTATGTTGTGATCTCTTTCAATAAAAATTACCTTACTGGTTTGCGAGCACTCATAACTCGTATTCGAACGTACTATATCAAAAGGTGCCAAGCAGAGCACCGATTACGTGAAATATTTGTGTTAAAGCGCGTAGACACCATGGTCGAAGAAGTTAATTCTAGGCTAATGGACTCATGAGTCGACTCACTCGGACTCACTCAGACTCAAACTCACGACTCGATCTGAGTCTGAGTGAGTCCGGGTGAGTAATGCTTTGGTGAGTTTGAGTCTGAGTGAGTCCGGTTGAAGAAAATTTTCGTGAGTATGAGTCTGAGTGAGTCCGGCTCAGGAAAATTTTTGTGAGTCTGAGTCCGAGTGAGTCCTAAGCGCAAAATATATTTCATGAGTGAGTCTGAGTGAGCTCCACAAGTTTTGCCGACCTATGCTCACAACCGACGCCGATGCCGGAATTTCTGCGAAACGAGCTCTTTAACGCCATCGAATTAAAATGTATTTCTTGAGTGAGTCTAAGTGAGTTCCACTTTTTTCGCTGACCTATGACTGCTGCTCTTAAACATCAACGTTGCATACATCCTCGGGCATTGAGGCAGCTGCAGCCATTTAGCCATCATGTATGTGATGCAGGTTAGTTTGTTTGATCGAGGCATGCCTCAGATCAGGAAAAGATGAGGCATTTTTTCACCAAAAAAAGTGCGACATTTAAGACATAGGGAATAAAAAAAGCAAGCGAAACAACCACAGTGAAATTACGTTTCCAACCTACGAAGACAAGCAAAGCTTGGTAATTAAACGAAGTTCTGCTGAACGTTCGAAACAAGAACAGTCACTGGTAGTTCCGATGCTGGTGTCAACCGCTGCAGCGGACTCACTCGTGGCAGGTGGATCTGTCGGCGGCGGGTGACACTTGTAAAACAGACAAGAAGTCAAGTCTGCCCAGGCAACCTCCAAATGTGAGCGGAGAGATCTGCCCATGTATTTATTTATTGAATTTATTTATTGAAAATACCTCAAGGACCCCGTACACAGGGTTTTACATGATAGGTGGGGAAAGAAACAAGTTAGTTAATATTTACAAAGTATGACTCAACGGAGTTCTTGAAATGAGCATGGTTGACGTGAAGGACGAAGTCTGAAGGAAGATTGTTCCAGTCGATGTCAGTCTTGACAAAAAATGATTGCAGTTGCGTGGCGGTGCGGGCATGGGGAGGATATACGGCTTTATCATGGCTTTATCAAGATGCGACGAGCTGGATTGATGGGAGAACAGTTACGCAAAACATGAAAAAACTTATGACAGAGTTTTGAAAGCCTTGCAATTTTGTGGCGCATCTGAAAACAAGCCAGACCTGCTTTTTTCTTTAGGTTAGTTATGCTAGTAGTGTACGAATAATCAGAATAAATAAATCTAGCGGCACGGTTTTGTGTTGATTCTATTAGATCGATTAGAATGCGTTCATGGGGATCCCAGACAGAACAAGCATACTCTAATTTGGGCCGGATTAGTGTTTTGTAAGCTAGTAATTTCACTGGAGGAGACACATGTGTTAGATTACACTTAAGATAGCCTAAAGTATGGTTAGCAGCAGGCTTGTGCGAATATTTGGACGAATATTGCAGATTCGAATTCGCTTCGATAAGAATTTAAATTATTGAAAATTTCGAAGTATTCGAAACGAACGAATAGATGCATATTAGTCCGCATGTAACCCCCTGTAAAGGTAGTTTCACTGCAGTGGAGGCGTGCTAAGCTGTGAAAGCATTTACCCAAGTGTATATATTAATCTGCATGTAATCCCCTGTTAACCCTTTGTGCGGCAGCTAGCAGTAGTTGCTCTGGAAATGAATTAAACCAAGTGGCCTGGGGCCCGAACGTACATACTTGCTTATCTAGCGGGAACCTTTTTGTTTGTGTGGAAGCAGCTGCATTCCAGCTGCTAATCACACCCAGGATTAAGTGTGGAATTGATGTGGCTCAACTGCAGGAAAGAAATCATCCCTTGCAGGTGGTCTCCAAGAGCATACGCTTATCATGTATTGTAACATGAGCTACGTTATACGACAAGAGGAAATGAAATGTAAGGCTTAAAGTCAGTATATATATCTTTCCCCTGTAGGTTCTTTGCCAGATGGTTAAAAATTGGAACAGTGTTATAAACAATACCTGCTTATTACAATAGGTTTGTTTGCTAGTCAAAATTTTCAGTTCTGCTGACATCATATGCAGACCGAACTGTATGCCTCCACAACAGCATTGTATGTGCCCTCAAACTGACACATTCTATGCTTGTGAAAATATTTGGCTATGTGTGCTGTGTCATTGTTACTTCATTGGTAATGTTGGTACTGGTCCGAGTTGGGACCAAACCCACCAAGGTCTGGAAGGGCAAGCTGGGACCTGTAGGCAACTGGTTCCAGCTGAGACCAAGTGGCGAGTGGTTCTAGCTGGGAAATGTTCCATAGCACATTTAAAATGGTTCCAGCTGGTACCAGCTAGAACCAGTTAGAATTTTTTCAGCTGGGTTCCTTCTTTTTTTGTATAAAAACCACTTGGGATTCATATGGAGAGGTGTGCGAATCGTGAAATTTCATCTCGAACCGAATTCGAATCGAATAGTGCCGAATAATGGCCCAAAATGTCGAATATCGAATCGAATATCGAATACAAAGATTTAGTTGAAAATTGAGTGAAAGAAAAAAGAAATGCAGTCTGCTCATGTACTCGAGCACATAACGTGGTTAGTGAGTGCCACCAAAAGAATACAAATTGTCATGCAGAAACACAAGCTCTTCCAATGACCTTGCTTCAAACTTTCTCGCCTTGATGTTACGGTGTTTCCTGCAGTTTAAAACATTCGCTCTCTGGACGCCTCAGTAGCAGGGATGGGAAGGTATCGCAAAGCAGTTTTGCCGACACCTAAATAAAGTGCAGTTCTATGCGCTGTCCATAATTCAAATGATCATCCTTTCTTGAGGTCAGGAGCTCATTCAAGTATTGTTGAACCTCTTGACTGTGAGGTCTGAGCTCAGGGCTGGTTATTTTTTAACGCAAGCAGTTCGACTGTCTCCCAGCTTGTTCTTCGCTCTTTTCTGCTGGAGCCCTGGCCTGCGGAAATGACATGATCTCCTTTAAAAGAAACAGGCGCTAACTTTTGAATCAGTATATCGGTGAAAGTTTTAACGGAAGGCCTTCTGTAACAACGTTAGCGCTAGTTTTAGCCGCCCCATCCTAACTAAATTGCACCATTGGCCTTTGTCGCACTTTAGATATTCTTGCAGACGAATTATTCGAAACTTCGAAGAATAGCTATTCGAAAGTCGAATCGAATTATTCGACTAAGTATTATTCGATGCCATTTCGAAACTCGAATATTCGCACACCCCTATTCATATGGCTCAGATATGCCCACATATTCATTACGGGCATGCACCTTATCCTTGAACACCTGAAGCGCAAGACAAGAAATGAGTGCTCACTGCCTTCATGGATTGTCTTTTTGTACACCTTATGCTGACAGCATTGATAGTTGTGAGCCAATACAGGCTTCACTTGAAAAAAGCGCACAGTATTTCAAGCTGCGTGAATGAAGCAGTGCGAACAATGAAAGAATAGTTCGCATGTAAAGCACAGCCCATAGTTTGTACAACCAAATATTGCTGTGCTTGGCGTCACAGGTGATTCAAGGGGCAGACACTCCCTTCTCTCATATTGCCTTGCACCTCTCCGCCAGAAGAGGGCATGGCACTGTGAGTTATGGAAAGGTATAGAGTTATTCTGAAATGGTCGAACTGCTCTGCCTTATATTGCCATCACGTCATCTTTTGGAGATAAAATAAGGCTGCATGAGGAACAGATACCCATGCATTGGTCATTTCCTGATACAGTTGAACCCCTTTATAAGAGACATGCACCGGGCAGCAATTCTTGTCTCTTATATCAGATGTCTCTTATAAGCACGGTACCACGTATGCATTTTCTTATCACCCCCTATTTTAATGTAGGCACACTGGTGTCTCTTATACCCCAGTGTCTCTTACATCAGTGCCTCTTATGAAGGGGTTCGACTGTACGTACCTCCTCACAAAATCCAAAACAGCCTCAGGATGTCCTGAAATGACCAAAATATTCTTGTCCTGTAGGGTGTGCTGAGGACAATCGCAGGACGGCCTGATATATTTGAGTCCTCTAAATGCAGTTTGATTTTGGAGATCTCTGTAATATAAATACTTCTTTGAACAGTTCAAGAGTGGAACACAGATATGATCAGTAACACATGACACAGGTGAAGTGTGATGAATGCAATATATATATATATATATATATATATATATATATATATATATATATATATATATATATATATATATATATATATATATATATATATATATATAATATGCACACTAGTGGAATCGAGCTTGTTCCATTCGATAATTGTACGGGCCTTAAACGAAAACTTGAATACACCAATTTTAGTAAAATGGCATATGAATGATTGATACGTGGTGACACACTGGCTGGAGGGTGCAAGTACAAGGTAGGATCTCTATGTGTAGTGTTTTATTATACAGTTTTAACTGGAACTTCAAGCGTGCGATTTCTCTGTGCACAGACAGCTTCTGGAGGTTAGCCTCTGAAGTAATGCACTCACTGACTGTGTCATCTGGTAGCGCAAATAAATAAACCTGGCTGCCACGTGTTGGATGCATTCTAGCTCATCAGCTAGCTTTTGATTGTCTAGATCTGATTATACTAGCAGGGGTGCAACAGCTGCGCCAATTGCGCCAAATTGATACAATTTCCCATTTTTGCGCCGAGCTGCGCCAAAACCATGAAATTAGCGAAAATTGCACCAAGCTGCGCCAAAACGCCCGACCAGCCTCAAAATTTTCTCAGTTGCGCTAATTTCAGCGAGAAATGGAGGCCGCGTTGGCTATCTGCAGTTTGTCATCAATCAATCCACGCGCGCAGACCCTAACCCTAAACCACGGTGTAAGATATATACTCATTAGGTCAGGACATTCGCGAGACGCGGTCGACCAGATAAAGTAGTAACGCCGCGCACCCATCGGTCCGCTGACCGCAGCGGATACCTATCGGCGGGACGACGCAACTTCAAAGCAAAAATGCGTTGCCGTAGCCACTAACTCTTCGCGAGAAATATCTGTTTCCTAGTCAGCAAACGCGGCTATGGCATGTTAGCAACTAAAGCTGGAAGCGTATGCCGCGTTTTCCGCGCACGAACAAGCTCTACGTGCTGCGGACAACGGCGTTGCCGGCGACCACGGTGGTTGCCATAGCAACGGCACATAAAACAATTTTCTGTCTCGAAGTTGCGTCGTCCCGGCAATAGATATCCGGTGCCGTCGCCGGGCCAACGGGCACGCGCCGTTGTTACTTTATCTGGTCGAACGCGCCTTGCAAGCGAGCCGAGAAGTTGTGCCCTAAACCTAACGCCATCGTGAAATAAAAAAAAAGGGTGGGGGGGAGCTGTAGCGGTGTTCGAAAATTTCCTGGCCTTGTTCTAAGCCGTGCAGAACGCTGCTTAAGCCACCTTCGCCGCAGTACACCGGTGCCCTGCGGAAAAGCGTAGTAGGATTTGGAAGGGGGCTGTTAGCACTAGTCACGGGACACAGCACATTTTAACGCGATAGCGTTAAAGAGCTCGTTTCGCAGAAATTCCGGCGTCGGCGTCGCTGTCGGCGTCGTTGGTTGTGAGCGAAAAATTATCATCTTGTCCGTGACCAAAAAATCGAGAAAGATGCAAATAAAATAAATAATAAAAATTTTCGGGTCCGAGTGAGGATCGAACCCGGGTCGTCTGCGTGGCAAGCAGGTGTTCTACCACACAGCCGTGCCTCTGCTTGGATATACTGTGAAAATAACTTCCTCTGCTTGGAAATGCAGTGAAAATAACTTCCATGCTTCGCAAACGCAAGCGTCGTTTATATAGGCGTCGCAATATAACATGTAATATCCCAGGAATATTGCGTGGTACAAGCGTCAATTGCCATCGGGCGTCAGAATATGTGACTATCATAACGATTCCATAGTTTAAAGCCAGCCACCCATTACAAACGGCACACACCTTACTGCGCGTATTTCCTTAACACCACGTAGTGGGTGCACAGCAAGTTCGAAAACATTTCCCACATTTGCCACGCATAATTTCTCCTGGTTTAAACAATACTACCCATTACAAATAGTATGCACTAAGTGATTGAAGTACGCAGTAGGGAGGGGATATCGCTATCGCGTTCAACTCTTAAAGGCGAAGCTTAAGGGTCCCCCCAATTTTTTGTTCAGTTACTCATGTGTGTATACGCCGCATAATTGTGAGTATGGTCGCTGACGCCTAAAAAAGTTACTGGCAATCATTTGGAGCAGTATATGACATTTCTGCGGCCCTAAAAAAAACTGTGCACTAGTTTTTCTTTTTTTTGCCACCCCTACTTCAGTTTTACGAATCCCCCCGAATTTCAAGGTCGCCAGCTTGGCAGATCCACATTTGAATTCGCAGGGTCTGTCAAAGGAAATGACAGGTGCGGCAAATGCTGATGTCGACTTTTATCATTGTTTGTTCAGTGGAGTGGTTCAGAATACTACTTTTATTGAAATAGCAGTGCTCATGTTCACTCTGCACGATTTAGGTGATGTTGAATGGTTTGTAAATCCTTTTTTTTAATATAAGCTCTTTTTATACTGCTCTAAATTTGGTCTTTCGTGATAAAAGGTTGTTTTTTGCCTCGTAACCTGCTCCAAATTTGGATTTTAGTGCTCCAAAAGTAACATTTTGCTGCTGGGTGGTTCCACGAGAGATCGAACATGCATGTCCGGTCGATAATTTGGTTTGGTCTGGGTTTTTCATATGTTATGCGGGCACATTAAGAGTGCACGGAACCGAAAATTTTATCTCCGAAAAACGCTCCGAGCGCGAGAAAAAAATATTTGAAGGTGGCGGCGCGGGCGTCTTGTTTTTGCTCACCGCAATATTTTTGGATTTCGCGGCCGAATTTAATGCGAACTTTAAACGTGGCATCGAAAACTTTTTGTGTTGGTTTTAATAGGCAATACTGAGAACTACATCCATGCTTTTTTGATGCTGTCCTCCAAACAGAAAAAATGTAAAAAAAATGGCAAACATGGCCCAAATCGAAAATGTTCGCTATGTTTGATGCGTCTTCGCCCGTTTGCTATTGTACGCAGAAACTTCGAAACTGTGTCACATATAGATAAAGGCCTTTGAAATGCGTCTGCGAAAGATCGCTTTCCTACAAGCAGCGTAAAAAAAGAAAAAATTAGTTAAAAAAGCAAGTTTTTTCAAAAAAGCCCATTTTCAAAAAACAAAATAAAAAAAAACCCCGGTCTCAATTTTGACCAAATTTTTTATCAAAGAGCGCTTATGTCAGACAATGCACGGTTTCAATATCATATGTCCTCATTTTCTTTGTTAACGAGATATAACGGGCCAACGTGAGCCTTGCTGTGTGTTCTCACTTCAGTACCTTTGATGGTTGTTATCAGCTTGCATTGTGCGTAAATATACAGTACTAATTATTTTGCTGCAGCGAAACTTCACTCTAGTGGCCTGTTTTCAGGAAAAATGTATTCTCAGATTTTATTTGTGTCTAGCGTGTGCGGGGTGGGCTGCTTCCGCTTTTTACTGGACTACGCGTACACAGTTTGCAGCCTGCAACCTCGCCTACAAGCATCAGAAGACAGGTGGACGCACCTGTTCAACGTATTAATCGCTTCATGTTGCTCAAGAAATGCTTGACTACCTCCACGCGGTTCTCATATGTAGACAGGTTTTCCATAAGACGCGTAAGGCAATGCCAGCAGACCTGTGTCGCGAATATTCTCATCATATGTGGCAGTGGCCTCCGCAGGTAGGCAACAACAGAAACAGTAATGGCAAAAAGAAACATAAAAACATTTATGCAACGAAAATGTTCTCGAAACGTGGGAGGCCAAGCTCGCCTCGGAGGACCGGGACCAACAACGACGTCTCGTCGCCAGGGCCAAGGAGGCAGCGAAAGCCAGAGGGTTCCTGGAATGAGAAGACCTCCCACCTAGGGTAGACGCGGGTCTTGCACCGCGATACCGTTTCGTGAAATAAATGTTTATTCTTCCTCCTCCTCCTCAACAATCTTCTTCTTGGGAACGCGTAAATAATTGGCACAGAATACTCAGATCTAATCACGGGTCACGCGCATCGTATGCTGTGAACAGACCAAGTCGATACGTTTACACTGAACAGCGCCACACTCATTCTCTGACTTATGCGCTGCTGTCGTGAATGAGTTTCCGAACTTGCTCATCTTTTCACGCTTTATCACCAATGCTTTGTCTGTCTAAAGGCTTTGTACTACGACAATTAATGTGTGGGTCACACTCGTAGTCGAAATTAAGGATAACGTATACGTCTGGAGCCACAAGTAATCCCTACTGTTCTCGACGTGCAAAAGCATTTTAGCAAAATTGCCGACAAAACATCATAAATTGGCCAGCTTCGGCCACTTGTGGCTTAATCATGCCGCACCACACGTTTTCTGGCTGCTTAAACGCTGAGGTAAAGGTCGAGATGATACAGGATGACGTTATCTGCGACGCCGAAAGCATGAGATTGCGGGAAGTGAAATGAACGACTCACAAGTGGCTGAGATAACTTCTTACAAATGTTATTTAGGCACACTGTGCGTCGAATAGATAAGATGGTTAGAGCATCCAAAGCACGTAACGGAAGGGAAGCAGCCAGTGAGAAAGCACGTCCATAACACGGCGTGTGGCATTTAGTTACAAATTAAGCTAGCTTGTCGCTGCATACAGATGCTTTTTTTGTGCGTGCAAGGCGAGTTTCGGCAAATTCACCTAAAGCATGTGCTCGCGGTGTCTCGCGTGCTCCTGATTACCGGATAATGGCGGGGTAAGTGGAGGTTGCAGGCTGCAAACTGCGGATATTCGCGACAGAGGTCTGCTGGCATTGCCTTGCGCGTCTTATGGAATACCTGTCTACATCTGAGAACCACGATGAGGTAGACCAAGCATTTCTTGAGGAAAATGAAGCGATTAATATGTTGAACAGGTGCGTCCACCTTTCTTCCGATGCTTGTAGGCGAGGTTGCAGGCTGCAAACTGTGTACGTGTGGTCATTCAAAGAGCGGAAGCAGCCCATCCCGCACACGCTAGACACAAATAAAATCTGAGAATACATTTTTCCTGAAAACAGGCCACCAGAGTGAAGTTTCGCTGCAGCAAAATAATTAGTACTGTAGATTTACGCACAATGCAAGCTGATAACAACGATCAAAGGTACTGAAGTGAGAACACACAGCAAGGGTCACTTTGGCCCGTTATATCTCGTTAACAAAGCAAATGAGGACATATGATATTGAAACCGTGCATTGACTGACATAAGCGCTCTTCGATAAAAATTTTTCGTCAAAATTGAGAACGGTTTTTTTTTATTTTGTTTTTTGAAATGGTTTTTTTTGAAAAAAACTTGCTTTCTAACTATTTTTTTTCTTTTTTTACGCTGCTTGTAGGAAAGCGATCTTTCGCAGACACATTTCAAAGGCCTTTATCTATGTGTGACACAGTTTTGAAGTTTCTGCGTACAATAGCAAACGGGCGAAGACGCATCAAACTTAGCAAACATTTTCGATTTGGGCCGTGTTTGCCATTTTTTTTACATTTTTTCAGTTTGGAGGACAGCATCAAGAAAGCATGTATGTAGTTCACAGTATTGCCTATTAAAACCCACACAAAAAAATTTAGACGCCACGTTTACAGTTCGCATTAAATTCGGCCGCGAAATCCAAAAATATTGCGGTGAGCAAAAACAAGACGCCCGCGCCGGCACCTTCAAATATTTTTTTCTCGCGCTCGGAGCGTTTTTCGGAAATAAAATTTTCGGTTCTGTGCACTTTGAATGTGCCCGCATAACATATAAAAAACCCAGACAAAACAAAAATATCGACCGGACATGCATGTTCGATCTCTCGTGGAATCACCCTGCTCCAAAAATTGCTCTAAATTCTATTTCGGCTGTTGCATCCCTGTACTAGCATACTCTACAATTGGCCGCACTCCTTTTTTATAAGCTGCCAGCTTTGTTTCAGACAAGGCATCTATTAACTTTCACCTCAGAACACCTAGCTTATGTTCAGCCAAAGCACAAATATTTTTAATATGCTTGTTCTAGATTATATTCGAAGTAACTGCAACACCCAGACATTTTACCCCAAATGATCACTTAACTTCCTTGTTTTTTTATTTATATGTAAAGGGCAGTGATACTTTCTTTTTTGATATCCACCAACAGGTAGTCTTGTTGAAACTGATTTATGTGTTTCATTTTTCACGCCATTTGTCTAGAGCACACAAAGCATCATTGAGCAAGAAACACACACACACACACACACACACACACACACACACACACACACACACACACACACACACACACACACACACACACACACACACACACACACACACACACACACACACACACACACACACACACACACACACACACACACACACACACACACACACACACACACACACACACACACACACACACACACACACACGCACGCACGCACGCACGCACGCACGCACGCACGCACGCACGCACGCACGCACGCACGCACGCACGCACGCACGCACGCACGCACACACACACACACACACACACACACACACACACACACACACACACACACACACACACACACACACACACACACACACACACACACACACACACACACACACACACACACACACACACACACACACACACACACACATTCACGCACACGCACATACACACACACACACACTGCAGGTGATGCTGAAGACAAGTTTCAACATAGATTACCAAGTAACCAATTGAAGAAATTTGTTAACTCATTAATATGATGGTTCCAGGGCAAGTCACTAGATACATTAAATGCCTCGCACTGAGCTAAAATGTACGTAGTTCTTAGTTGGTAGTAGGAAGGCACTATGTAATTACGACGGCGATGAAAAGACACGTGCGAGCATGTACTCACACTGAAGAACCTGCTCGATTTACTGTGCCATGCCTGGATTAGGAGGAGGTCTTGCTGGAAAGTAGAGCAGTCTTATCAATTTTGTTATTAGTTGGTGATGATTTGGTGGCACAATCATCTGCAAAAAGGCCATTATATGGCAAAGAGGAGCAGCCCAAGGACAGAGGCTTAGGCTGCTTCTCAATTATTTCAATCTCCAGAGCAGACAAACTAAAGAAAGTGCACATATTTATAAAAAAGTAAACTTTACTGACATATATAGAAAACCTTAATTTTGAAGATTGTTTGTTCCAGCAGAATTCAGACATGTTCACCACTGAAGTTCCAGAACTTACAAAAATGTAAATTCATTCTTGCTTCATTATCTTAGATTCTGATGCTCATAGGTACAGCACCCATATGAAGTGACTAACTGTAAAAAATGTCTATCACTCTGCAAGACACTTGCCAACAGCTTATAGGTCTGCATTCGGTGCATATGTAATTTCAGTAAAGAACTAAACCGAAGTTTTTTTAACATTTAATGTTAAAGGGCCCGTCAACAGGCTCCTACTTTTTTTAACACCCCCCCAAACAAGCTCGCCAATTCGTAGAGTAGGCCGCGGCGACCACGTTTCCCGAATATTACAGCGCTGCGCGCCGCGCAGACCCTCCATTTCGAAAAACAATTCCCGCGCTGCTTTCCTACACCTGACCCATCCTCCTTGTACGCGCAGTGACGTCAAGTCGGCGATCGCCGACCTGACGTGGCACTGAGCTCGTCGATTGGTCTTTTGCCCTACGAAACAGCGCCTTGGCCCTACGGTGATGTAGTTTCGGCCGCGCAGTACGGATTTTCATTTTCCTGTGCTGCCCTCTGCCGTTTTGTAGAGCCCGAGACTACCGGGAGAAGCGGTATCGCCAGAACGAAAGCCTCCGAGATAAAGAGGCGTCTCGCTACTTTACCGCTAGGGAAAGGGTCGTCTCTTCGCATCGCGCTTCCTCCCTGCGCCGCTGACACGTGCTCATGTGGGGGGAAGGCCTGCTCGGTCGTTGGCTGCGCGCCGATGACGTATCACTGACGTCGTGTCACGTTGCCGAAGTGGGCGGAGTCATGACGACGGGCTACGCCTCCCCATTTCTACAGCGGAGAAGGGTGGAGAGGCCGGGCGAAAATTTGAAACCAGCTGAAACGGATGTTCTAACCCCTGTAACTTCCTTATTATTGCGCGTATTCGCAAAATTCTTGCGGCAGCAGGTTCACATAGCAAAAGTGCACATATTTCTCTCTATAACAATTTTTGGACCTCGGGGTTGTTGACGGGCCCTTTAAAAAATTTTGGAGTATGATCAACCCCTGAGCGATGAACATATAATTCTGGAAAGCCCATTGCTATTCCTGTGCCTACCGAAGAATGCACTGCACTTCTCATTATGACATAATAGTGAAAAATTTTTCTGTCTTCTGCAATGATTGCCTGTGCCCTATATTTGCCAGAATGATTATGTAGTCGTTACTCCAGTGATTGTTCATGAGGCTGGTGTCACAAAACTAATTTATTTGCTGAAACACAACACTCATATCCTGGTTCTCAAAATTATGAAGAAAATACCAGTGGCATTCTAATATTCTAACAAAGCTTCTTGAGCAGTCAATGAATACATCTACATTGCCCTACACTGCACACTACACTACACAGTACAGATTTAAAAATACACTTCAAAGTTAAGTCCACTTAATTTTTGTAATATTTACGCATAAATTACTCCATTCTCTAGATGCAGTCACCATTCACAAATTGAATTGTTTTAGAGTTTGCTAGCATGTTTGATAAGGTCTTTCATAAACATTTACTTTAAAACTAAGTCATCTGGACCTTGGCACTAACAACTTTTAGTGTTTTGGATGCTTCCTATCAAACTGCACTCACTTTGTAACCACAAATGGCCATTACTCCCCACTTTGAAGCAAAACTTCTGGTGTACTGCAAGTTTCAGTGCTCAGCTAGGCCCAGTTTATTCCTCATTTATACCTACAACCTCAGTTCCTTGCTATCACCTAAGATTCACTCATCATTTGCTGATAATGGTATTATCATTTGTGAAATAATTAATGCAGATGATTTCAACCACCTGCCATAAATACTTGAGCTAACTGGGGTGAACATTGCTAAATGAAAGGTGTTAGTGAATGTAAAGTCATGCATGTGTCCTGAATAACAAACAGAATGCATAGATATTACTTAATGTAATTGTCCCTGGGAACTTGTTCAGTATTTTTAAATACTTGGGTGTGCAGATGTCTGTTAAATTATTCTGGAACACCCGTACTGACTACAAAATTAGCAATGATAACCGTGTGCTTGGCTTGTGACGTAAATTTTCTACCACTCCATCCTTAAAAATACTTCTTTGTGCTATCATTGTACAACCAAACAAAAATATGCGCATGCATGTGCCTTTAACGTGTTTTGTAAACAGATTTGTCCTACAAACAAGCCTTACAATTGCCTTTTTCCCTGTTTGACACTTTAGGAGCCTCAACTCAACGTAAGGGCACAGGGCCCTTAAGATAAACCTTATGGGTCTTACAAGTGACTTGGTTCAAAACTGTCTGCACAATTACAGTCGATTTAAGGTGATATGATACTGTGGTTCATATGAGTTAATAGTTGTGGAGTTTTGGATAATGGTATACCTAACTTGATAAAAAGGAAGCAAACATGCAAATTTGTAAATTTATGATGAAAAAATACTGATGTCAGTCAGTGTTGCGGAATGGGCGCCTCCATTCCATTCCAATTCCATTCCAAGGAATTATAACATGCCGCAATTCCATTCCTTTCAATTCCTCGGAATGAAAATACTTAGCCCATTCCCACTCCAGGAATGACCGGACAGTTCAATTCCATTCCTGTAATTCCTCAACGTAGGAAAGGCATCTCGATAGTTTTATCAAGTTAAGACTGAATGCCCCATAAAGCTGATGCCATCAGATGCATTAAGAACTGCAAAAGTACACAAAACACGTTACCAAGGTTGAGGGATAGTAGCTTGGTGACATATCTCGTGCATTACAACCACCCTATAAATTCCCATAGGGGTAGTTCTCCCGTTACCTGTAGTATTTGCGTGGTCAGCATGCCTGAAAGGAGGGTGATGTTTTAGTATTGTTCAAGCTTAAATGTGTTAGTGCTAAAATTACGACATAGCGTATTATATGGAGATAAAGGTAGTGTTCACGAAGACTAAGCAGTTTTGCCACGCGTCTGGAGCGATCGTGAATATGGAGAAAACTAAGATTTGGTTAATGGGGAACAAAGCCTTCAAGATCTGCTGGTATTACTTGGAACAGTGCACCGCTCGGGCACCTTGTGCCTTTGCATCGAATACGGAACACTGGGCCGCACTGCTCATCAGCACTCACGCTTGTCAAGCGCGCCTCGCAAGCACGGATGGGGCGAGGAGAACTTTCTGTGTTCGCCTGTGAGCAGGTATGCAATTTCAGGTATAGAACTTAGAGAAGCGCTTTTTCGAATATGCGTCCGAGTCGCCGACGGCGACAGAAGGAAAAACGAAAAAGTGAGGGGTTGTGAGCAGGGGCGTAGCCAGAAATTTTTTTCGGGGGAGGGGGGGGGGGGGGGCACCCCCTTAATTTCGGGGGAGGCACCTCCTTGAAATGGTCATTTTTTGTTCTGTATGCCAGTGCGAAAAAAAATTTCGGGAAAAAAAATTTCGGGGGGGGGGGGGGCACGGTTGTGAGACAGCAGGCGGCTTTGGCGCGCCGCCGAAGGAAAAAAAGAAAAAAAACCACAAAGCGTAAAAAAAGGGGGGGGGGGGGGGCAGGGGTATGCCACCGCCGTAGTTCCGCGTGACGGATACCAACGGCATAGAACCGCGGTTACGCGAAGAATAAAGACAAACTTCGAAGAATTGCAGTAGGCGCGTTGCTTATAAATGTACCATGCTTGGCCGACCAGACAGCATCAACGACTGCTACTAGGACATTTATAGATTTTCTCAAGAGTACTGGACTTGACAGTAAACTTTAAGAAGACCACTGTGTTACGTGGTCATTGTAAATATGCATCTCCTCTTCCTGTCCCCATAATCATCATCTTTTTCATTCTCTTCCTCCCTTTCCCTTTTTCCCCTGTGCTGAGCAGCAGGCCAGAGCGCACAAGCTCAGGCCGACCTCTCAGCCTTCTAATAAATGGCTTGGCTTCTAATCAGCCAAGCCATTTTAAAAATACTGCTTTATTGTTAAGTTCGAGGCTCTGACTTACTAATGTTTCAAGTTTAAAAAACAGCGCGTGGACCAATAGGTGCTCTACTTTGGCAAAAAGACGTAATTCTATTCCCATTCCATTCCGTGCAAAAGGCGCTTAATTCCATTCCCATTCCATTCCTCCAAGCGTTGTCCCCATTCCATTACCATTCCATTGAGGGTCACAAAAACGTGGAATAAATCCGGAGTCATTCCGATTCCGGAGTGGCAACTCCGCAACACTGATGTCAGTGCAGGATTGGTTTCTGTGGCAGACTCACCTGCCGTTGTATTGCAATTATAGAAGATGAAAATTAAATTATCTTGAGTGAGTTCTAATGAATTAGCATTTAGTTTGTAAATAGCAGTATCCTAATGCACATATTTTTGTTTGGTTGTACAACGATAGCATAAGGAAGTATTTTTAACGATTGAGTGGTCAAAAATTTGTGGCACAAGCCAAGCACGCGGTTAGCATTGCTAATTTTGTAGTCAGTATGGGTATTCCAGAATAATCTAGTAGACATCTGCGCAGCCAAGTATTTAAAAATACTGAACAAGTTCCCAGGGACAATTACATTATTAAGTAATATCTATGCATTCTGTTTGTTATTCAGGACACATGCATGACTTTACATTCACCAACACCTTTCATTTAGCAATGTTCACCCCAGTTAGCTGTTCCAAGGCACAATAACCACTGCACATGCATGAGGTGTGTCTCAGGTGTTTTGTGCATGTGCTCTATCATGGCCGAATGTGGTGTAAATACACCCACCAGCTGTCAGCCACTGTTTGCAGCATGTGTTGTGTATAAAACTATATCGGCAATAAATTTTGACATAAAGTATTTCACCGTCTTTTTCCTGTTGCTGGCATGATTTCCATGGCAGTAAAAAAACAAGTACGTTAAAAATTGGTTCTAAAAGCTGAAATTCTAAAAGCAGAAATACAGCATCTGGAGGAAATAATCAGGCCCTTCAAATCAACAGAAGTTAAGAAAGGGCAAGTGATCATTGTATAGGTGGTAAAATCACTTTCCTAGAGCGAAGTAGCCAGTTGCACTACATAAGCTCTCATGTTTAGTGCTGATAATCTGCCAGCAGAGATGAAACTTATCATACTTTTACACAAATTTTCTGTTTATTTCGGTGCATCTAACATTTTGAAACATTATTAAACTATTCAAAAAATATTTAGTTTTACGAATAATAGCTACTGAATCGAATACAACAGTATTCCATTCGATATGTGAAATCATCGAATATTTGCACACCCTTAGAATAGCTTCGGAATTTTCCTTGTGTGTATAATTCTCTATGTTGGCTTTACATCTCTCCTAGAGAAAGCTTCTTTGCCATGATCATAAAATATTTTAACATAGCCTTCACAGAAAGTGTTCTACTTGTACCACACTTGTTTTTTTGCAAAACAATTGTATGGTTCACATATATTCATGTTCAACAAGCGTAGTTGTGCAGCTAGATGATTAATATAATGACCCATCTGGCCCATGACCACGAGAAGGGTGGTTGTTAGCAATGGACTTACAGGCTGTTAAGAGCGGACGGACAAATCTGGCTTATCGTTGCATGAATGGCAGAGAATGTCAGTTGAGATTAAATATGAGTCAAAGATTCTAGGTAGGGGTTGTGATAGAATGGCATGTGAACTGTTGGAAGCATTTCATGGTGGGAAAGGAGTGATGTGTGTATTAGTGACACATCTGTTGAAACTTAGAAAAGCAGAAAAGCTTCTCGAGCATTGTTTTGTGATGTTTCTTAATGATAAATGACTGTGACATTGCACCTTGCCATACTAGACATGTGTCTGTTTCCTTACATAATTTCTGGCAAAGCCACAGATAACGATAGATGGAAGTTAACACGTCCTGTGTTTCTTGTCTTATGAGTGTCACTTCTGCACTTTATTACCTCCCTGAAGCTATGCACCATCTCGCCCATTTACAACCTTTGTTAAACTATTGTATGTGGCATCCTTGACACAAGATGACCATAGGGCATATGCTAAAGCTCCTGTATGATCAGAGGCTGAAGATAACCAGCTGCAGTTTGCCTTTGTTAGGACAAGAAGTGCTAAAATTTAGGATACTGTTGACGTGTGTTGCAAGTGCTTCAGTGGAGTCTTGTGAGCTTAAAATGTGGCGCTCCCACAAAGAAATTTTTCTCTCTGTACAGTGACCAACGTGGAAAACTATGTAGACGATAAGTAAAAGAGATCACAGTTAGACAAAATGTGATGCCTGACACTATAAATGAATGCAAGATTACTTATAGTACCATTCTGTTATGAGTCGAATATTAGATTCAGTATGAACCTCAGCTTGCTCTGCCATGGTGTTCCCGTGGGTGTACACCGTCTTACCACTGTGGCAGCATTGCTAGAACTAACGTGACAGTGACAAGAACTTTATTTAATAGTCCTGAGAAAAATGATGAACGGAGCCCTAGGGCTCTCCATCAAGTCGGTGGATCCATCCAGGACGGAACTGGGAGGCGGTGACTCTCAGCGACGGCTCGGGCCCTCTGGACAGCCTGTAGTTGTAGAGTAATGTTCGAACTTCGAAGAGCTTCGTCGCACTTCGTCTGATTGTGCAGACCGGAGCACACATTGAATGGGCACAGCCAGAGCATATGGTCCAAAGAGCAGGACTCGTGTACGCATTTAGAGTAGGACTGTGGAAAGTCAGGATCAAGACGATTAAGTGCCCTAGGGTTGAGATACATTCGCGTCTGCAATAACCTGAACGTGACCGACCGAGCCCTAGCTATTCAACTTGGGACTAGGGGGAGGAAAGGTCATCCTGCTTAATCTGTAATGCGAGGTAATCTTGTAGAATGTGGATGGCGGGTCTTTAGAGGTACAATCCAGGAGCTAGAAGAGCTTGGGTGTCTGAACAAGCGCAGTGTGTGAAATTTCGTGCCAAACAGTGAGCCCGCTCATTGGGATTACACGCAGCCAGATTAACGACTCCGCCGACGTGAGCCGGGAATCAGGAAATGTGGTGTCCACTCTTCTTAATGGTCACAGTGTTGTGAAAGGATTTATGAACAATGCGCGCTGCTTCTGCTGATTTTAGTCTGGCCCAAAAAGACCTGACCGCCATACGCGAGTCGGAATAAATAGTCGTGGGAACCTTGGCAACCTGTATGGCCAAGTCTCTTCCGCCACCTGAGTGTTGTACATGCAAATGGATGCTGCACTCAATAGCTTTCCACGCATGTCGACAATTGATGATGCAAACCTGCTCTCCCTGCCATATTTGGCACTGTTGACAAAGAGAAACCCAGCTTGGTGGGGGGTTCATCCTTTTAAGAATAGCACTGGCATGTGCGTTGCGATGCTCCTCGTTGTAGATCAGATGAATATTTCTTGGTACGGGTTCTACCATTATGCCTTCCTTAGCTTCTCTGGATAAAGGAAATTGTCAAGCGGTACTTGTCTGGGAAGGATCCTTCCTTCATCTAGAATCTTATTACTTGGCTTGGTTGATGAGAGCCTCGTGATCTGCGCAGCCAGAACTAACATCTCCGTCACAGTCCTATGCATGCACACTATGATCCTAAGTCTCTGACAGCTCCAGTGGAGTACACATCGGGATGGCTGGAGCCGTCCCTGTGTGGCACCAGCTAGACTGTGACAAGTTGCAGACTTTTGCTTGGGACAACTGTGTGGGAACAAAAAAAAAAGGGCACCATGCAAGAAAATATTTTTGAGCAAATGTAAGGACTTGCGGTGAGGGAATGCTGAAAAGTACTGAAGTGCCATCTTGCAATAAAGATGCAACATGTATACCGACCGTAAAATCCCGAGCAAGCGCCTCCCCCCACGGTGAAGGATGATCTGACAAGATTTGGAAGGGATGCCCTTACTTGGGTTGCGGATCAACATTCAAGATGGCACTGGAAGACATTATTGGAAACATTTCGGCGTGCACAAAATAGACGAAAACGAAAGGCGAGAAGACAAATGGGCGCGAACTCACGATGTGTTTTTTATTTTCTTTTGTTTTGCTTGTTTTGTTTGTTTCTTTTTACGCACATGCACTTTTGAGCTACCCTGGGTTATATATTTCGTGTTCTTCCTTCAATAAACTGAGTTGTGAGTTCGTGCCCGTTTGTCTTCTCGCCTTTCGTTTTCTTCTATTGTGTGCGCGCCGAAATGTTTCCAATAATGTCTTCAAACCAACTCGCCCAGCTCTCCATACTTTTGCACTGGAAGAGCCACTAAATATGATCAATGAACATCAGTGTTTCTAATGAAATGCTTGATTGAATACACTTGCAATGTCTCGTTTTATTTACTCTCGTTGGGCGAATAAAACATGTGAATGATGCAGTGAAAAATATGGGAGGGGTGAGGGGGGTGTGCTTGCTCAGTCATCGGTGCATATTTCAAATCTCCCAAAAAAAGGGAGAGGGGCGCTTTTTTGGGTAGGGGCGCTTGCTGGGGGGTTTTACGGTAGTCTGTCTTGTGTTAGCCAGATTCTGATAAACGTTGCCAGTACAAGTTCATGACTAAGGAAGGATGATGTTCAGGAAATACCCTCTTGAAATGCTAACCTGCACCTTTCTCCCATCCCCTTCTTGGCACACTGGAACTTTTGCCCTATAGGTACTAGTTCCTTCACTGGGTGCTCCTGAACAGCTTGTGATTGAGCTTATTCTGAACACCTGCTTTACCCAAGGGCCAATACTGGTGTTGGAACTTGTTTGCTCCGTAGCAATTTTTAATAGAAAAAGAGGCTTCAAGCATTACACGAACAAAGCTAGAGCATTACAAGATTACCATAATATTCCGTACACAGACCTCCCATATAAAGTTCCCTAAAGAGCTCCAAAAGAACTCGATAAAGTGAACCACGAGCTACTACTTTTCAAAAGAAATTAGTGAAATATGGATGATCATCTATACCTAGCGTGAGTATATATTTGCTTAATAATTATTTTCATTTTGGAGCACATATATACGTGATGGCACGAAATCTGGAGTACCACTGGAGTCTGTCATAGGTATTTTGTATATCTTTGAATGGGCAAAGCACGAACTTTGAATTAGTTCTGCAATAAACTAGAACTTTTGCTTGCCACAAATTGTTTTTTACAAGGTAAATTGATATGGGCTCGTTACAAAGGCTGAAGTTGGTGATGCTGTCCACCGCAACGCCACTAATGAGACAGGGGACGGCACGTGTATAATTAAGGCCCACACATGAGGCCTAATGACAGTGCTAAATTTCCAGTTTACACACACACGCCCACTACGTATGCTTTACCGCAATACACTGCGTTCACTTCGCCGCATAACACTACTGTGTTGAGGCAATGTCATCTTTTAGAAAGACTTTTTAGAGTTTGGCTATTTAAGCTATACAATGCTCCCAGCAATAAACTTGCCATTTTATTTCTTTTTTTTTTAATTTTTATACACCTACCTAAACAGACACCGCTAAGAAAACCGATTGTCAGCATCGGTGACAGCATAAGCTACTTGAACAATAACGTCGGGTGAACGCTTGTTCATATCCCGTCGCTTCCACCTTGCGCATTTCGTATCTGTCTCGCGCAGTTACGCTAAACGGAGTTTAAATAAAAGTGTTGGTTCAAGTAATTTGCGCAAATGACAGTCCAACTGTAAGCGATCGATCCACGCAACGCACGGACTTAGCACATGTCCACGTACGCCACAATACTATAGTTGTTCGTCAAACAGGCATTCACAAATCGCATAACACTTCACCTTTATTTCACGCTCGTACAGCTCATTATCATTGTTTATAGATTTGGCGGCGAACACTTCGGGAGATTGGCGTTAACTACTAATCACCGCGGAGAAGCTCCTTGCGCTCATGAACGTCGACTAAACACGGCGACATCGCAGGAACTAACAAAAGCGGCAAGACTTGCACGTTAATCACTTTCTTTAACACTCTTACACAATGCGACCACGTCCGCACGGCCAGAGGCGCTTCTTGCTAATGCACACAGCTCTCGGTCAAAACCCATATCCACCACGGAGAAATAACCACCACATCAAGCCTAAAATGAACGGCAACCACCATAGAGTTGCTCTCAAGTTAGTGAGAAACTCTATGACCTAAACCGCCTAAAAGACCTTTCAGCATGATTTCAGCCTTTCAGCCAAACGATTCTACCGCCGCCTAATCCATTGCCTAATCATACACTTCAAGCCAAGTCAAGCCGGTTTTAAGCGGCTATATGGGTGAACCCAACGTTTTTCCCACCTAAGCGTTGCTGCGACCGGGTGGCAGCAGACAGTGCCCAGGGAAGGTTTTCAGGTATTTGTATAGAAAAAGCGTCGACACGCAGTGGAGAAAGAGAACTAGGAGGCTCACCAGTAAATGTATGGCTAGCAATGTGGGCGACATGGCAACAAGGAGCATCAAGCGAAAAGTCTGAGAGGCGGAGAGGACTTATTGGATGACAGCGATGGAAAAGAAGCCGGCTCTCAGTAACTACCGAAAGGGAAAAAACGAAATAAGTAGGGAAAGGTTTCATTATAATTCAAGGGGAAGCGCTTTACTGTTTGAAGCAAGGTCGGGTTGCCTTAGAACGCGTAGCTATAAAGCGAGATTTTGTAACGAAGAAGAACTATGTGCATGCTGTGGGGGGAACTAAGGAAACGATGGAACATGTACTGATTGAATGTGGCGATATCCACCCAGATATACGTGTGGGCACGAGTCTACATGAAGCCTTGGGTTTTAGGGACGACAATGGAAAGCTGAACACGTCCGCGATAGAAATAAGAAAGAGACGGTTAGAGTATTGGTGGCAGAAAAGTAGAGATAAAGGACAAAAATGAAGAATGGGGAAAAATAAGGTCATTCTGCCATAAGAGGCAGAGAGATGGACCGTGAATTTATATTTTTCTTTGCTATAATAATATAGATTTAATCAATGTAGATAAGGCATTAGGCCAACATAAAAAGAAAGTGTTTTTTCGAGCCTGGTGGCAGACATGTCACCGCCCCGTTATAAAGGGGACGCTCATAGCATCCATCCATCCATCCATCCGTGATTGATTACAACCAATCACGTGTGTACGCGTGTCTCGAAGGTGGGGAGTGCAATAAACGGCCGCTCGCTAGCCGGCTCAGTCGTTGTTGGGCTTCCGCGGGTTCCGGACTCACGTTACTCACCCGTGTCGCGCGGGCCGTGCCGGCGCACGCCGCGTGCCGCGGCCAGTTCGTCGGGCGCTTGCCGTCGTTCGGACGCCGCCCGCCGACAGAACAACAAGGCGACGAAGATGGGATTGTTCTCGGTTCTGGCCGCGACAATCAAGAACCGTGAGTTTACGTGCTTCCCGCTTTTTTCTGTCCTGACTGACTAGTCTGGCGTCCGCGAGGCCTAGCGCTCTTGTGTGCAGACTTTAGCAACCGTTCGCCCAGGCCTTCGCTCTTGCTCCGTTCTGCTTTGTGCCTATCCTGTCAGCATGGCTCTGTTCGAACGCCTTCCTGTCTTCCTCAAGTTGCCGGGGCCACCCCCGATTGCATGGCCTAATTGGAAGAAAATGTTTCAGGCCCACCTCGAGGCGGCCGGCGGCAGCGACTGGCGGGACGCGCGTCAGCATTGATCAGCCTGCTGGGACGGGAAGGACAACGAAGATATTTTGCTGCGGCAGAACAAGAAGAAGCCCAAAACACTCCGAACAACGCGTCGGCGTCTGCGTCAGATTCTTCGACTACGACCGTTTCGAAATTCAACACTCTCGTCGAGCAACTCGACCGGCTTTTCGCCGCGTCCATCAACCCGTTAGTGGAGCGTCACTAGCCGGCGTCAACTGCCTGGAGAAAACTTTCTGGAATACGTGACGGTTCTGAAGGAAAAGGCCGTGAGATGCAAGTTTGGGTTAACATACGCGGAACGCGTCCGTGATCAAATTATCCACGGTACGTCTAACCCGCGGGTTAGAGAGAGACTGCTCGCTCAGGGCGAAGAGTAGTCGTTAGAGAAGGCAGAGAAAATCGGTCGGACGTTAGAAGCGTTGTCCTTGGCTAACCAGGCGTTTGCACCGGGTCAACCTGAAAGCGTTCAAGCTGTTGGGCAAGGCGCCCAATATGGCGGCGCGAACATCAGTAATGGCCGAAGCAAACGGGGAAGCCGTGACGTCACAACGTTTCCGAGAGGCCATGACGTCACAGAAATTCCGGAAAGGAAAAATGGTTACTTTCCGTCGCAGTCATTGTCGGGGCTCCATACCGCAGCTACAAATGAGAAGTTTCAAGGCGTCTTACAGCCTCAAGCGTGTGACCGCTGCGGAAGCAGACATCATCACTCGAATTTCCGAAATTGTCCAGCCAGGAGTCGGCGTTGCAAAAAGTGTAACGCTTGGGGACATTTCGCAAAAGTGTGCCGTAAGACTGCCCCAGTCCAGAGCGTGTCTTCGGAGGGAGCCGTCGACGTCGTACCGGAACATCAGGTCTCTACAAAAGTGGACTTAGCGTCAAGCTCGTCAGTGTCATCTTCGGATCATCCTGCAGCGTACGTGCTCACAGTTGACGCCGCGTCCAGAAAAGACTTAGTCGTCCACGCTGTGGTCGATGGTGTCACCCTGCAACTACTAGTGGATACCGGAGCGTCTGTATCTCTGATGACTGTCGAAGACTTCCAGCGGCACTTCAGCAAACAGCACGTCCTGTCCAAAGCTGTCGTGGATCTGCGGAACTTCTCGAAACAGCGCATCGGAATCATCGGCTCTTTTCAAGTTCCAGTGAGAGTATTGCAGCGGTCCTGCTCCGTTGTTTTCTACGTCACCGACAAAGGCACATCGCTCTTAGGGCTTGATGCCATCCAGCGACTAGGCATCCAAATCGACGGCGCGTCTTTGACGTGTCGACTGGCATCATGTGCAGTGCAGTGTCCCTCCAACGTGCCTCCGGGCTTTGAGCATCTCTTCACAGACGAGTTGGGTCTCGTCCAAGGCTTCATCCATCGTATTCAACGGCGGCCAGGTGTGACTCCGGTTGCATCCAAGTTGCGACGAC
This sequence comes from Rhipicephalus appendiculatus, assembly GCA_030522465.1. NCBI lineage: Eukaryota > Metazoa > Arthropoda > Arachnida > Ixodida > Ixodidae > Rhipicephalus > Rhipicephalus appendiculatus. The sequence continues at coordinate 215,042 of JALIZH010022266.1, read as the reverse complement.
TGCCTCTAGCTCTTCGTGACCAGGTGTCTAACGAGCTGCGACGACTCGAGGACTGTGATGTCATCGAACGTGTTGACGCCTCGGAGTGGGTCTCGCCGCTCGTCGTCGTCCGCAAGAAGAATGGGAGCATCCGGCTGTGTGTGGATCTCCGAGAACCCAATAAGGCAATTGTCATTGATGGGTATCCTTTGCCGCATGTCGAAGAGCTGTTACAAATGTTTCATGGAGCTGCGTATTTTTCCAAGCTAGACTTAGCGTCTGCTTATCATCAGCTGTTGTTGGAAGAGAGCAGTAGGGACTTAACGGTATTCATAACACATGATGGTTTGTTCAGGTGTAAGCGTGTGTGCTTTGGTCTGGCGTCCGCACCTGCAGTATTTCAAAAACTAATGTCCCAGGTTCTAAAGAATTGCAAAAATGTAGTTTGCTATCTTGATGATATTCTTGTGTGGGGGGAAGACTCAGTCTGAGCATGACGCGAGCCTGATTGAAGTCTTGACTTGTATAGCAAACAGTGGCTTGAAGTTAAACGATAAATGTCTTTTTTCAGTCAAAGAGCTCAGCTTCCTGGGACACAGGATTTCAGCCGAGGGCATTTCACCTTTAGAAAGCAAAGTAAAGGCTATCGTGAATGCTCCAGCTCGTACAGACATTAAGTCATTGCAGTCATTTTTAGGTCTGGCAGGATATTATGCCAAGTTTATAGATCACTATGCAGATCTAGTCGAACCACTTCGTCTCATGCTCAGGCAGGGCCAAAAGTTATGTTGGTCTGAGGATGCTCAACGCAGCTTCAATCAGTTGAAGACGCGTCTTGCTTGTTCGCCTGTTGTTAAGGTGTTTAATCCTGATCTACCTGTGGTAGTTACAACCGATGCATCCGACGTTGGCATTGGAGCGGTGTTACAGCAGCGGTATGGTTCTAAGCTTGAAACCGTAGCCTTCACGTCGAGAACACTATCAGATACTGAAAGGAAGTACTCTGCGGGTGAACGTAAAGTGCTTGCGTGCCTGTTCGCATGTGAAAAGTGGCACATCTACCTCTGGGGTAGGCGTTTCACCCTTAGAACTGACCATCAGGCTGTAGTTGCTTTGCTAGCCGCAGGCGATGCAGGTCGTCGACCGTTAAGGATTTCAAGGTGGTCAGCTAGACTCTTATACTACAGTTTCAATGTAGAGTATTGTAAGGGCTCGGAAAACGTGGTAGCCGATGCCTTGTCTAGACTACCGCTTCAGAACGGTCCAGAACTTAATGAGGATGAGGAAATAGTATCATTAGTGACATCAGTAGTCAATAAAGAAACTGTCCAGCTTGCAACAAGTGCAGATGTGACGTTGCAGAAAGTCTGTGAGTGTGTATCCAAGGGTTGGCCATCCAAGAAACCTAACAATGAGTTAATAGCTTATTTTCATGTTAGGAATGATCTCTCTTTTGTGGACGGGTTACTTATGCGTGGTGACCGTGTAGTCATTCCGAATGTCCTTATACCTACTTTCCTGCAGTTAGCACATGAGAATCATCAAGGGATAGTACGCACTAAGCAGCTTCTCCGTGAGAGATATTGGTGGCCTCAAATGAATCGTTCTGTAGAAGAACATGTAAATCATTGTCATGTCTGTCAGTTGGCAGACAAGTCTGCCAAGCCTCGTGTGGCGCCGTTGCAGCCGGTTGAATGGCCTGAAGACCCGTGGAAAAAATTGGGTATGGATATTGTCGGCCCATTAAATGTGTCTTTTCCGAGGTATCTCGTTACATTAGTCGACTACTATTCCAAGTGGCCTGAGGTTCTTGGCACGAATTCAATATCTACAGAGGATGTTATTAAGCTGTTGGACTGGTCTTTTAGCCGAGAAGGGCTACAGAGGTTTGAGTTACCGACAGTGGTCCACAGTTTGTGTCGCAACAGTTTCAGAATTATCTAAAGGAAAAGGGCATCCGCCACGTGTTCTCGTCAAATTATTATCCCCAGTCTAACGGTCAAATAGAACGCCTAAATAGGGTTCTTAAGGAACATTTGCAGGTAGCCAGACTGGAAGGGAAAGATGCTTCAAAAAGCATCACACAATTTTTGAGTTCATACAGAGTCACACCACATGCTGTGACAGGTCTTTCGCCACCTTTTTTGCTGCATGGACGTCAACCTCGTTCTAAAATAGCCATTGGCAACTTTAGGATCCGTCCTCAAGTATCGGAGTTACAAGGTGGGTTGCCTCATGTCCGCGAGGGAGTCTCGGCAAAACAGCGAAAGAGTGAAGAATATTTTTATAAAAGGAAAGGTGCGCAGCAAAACCGCATAAAGATAGGAGACTTGGTCAAAATAAGGTTCCATAGGAAATGATTTTTTAAGTATAGTAAGCCTCTTATAGTGCAGGCCCAGGTTGCGCCTTTCACTTTTGTGCTGAGTGATGGGAAAATGTGGAACGCATCCAAGCTGACGGTAATCCCTAGAGATTCTTTTGAGAATGCGGCTCTTCCTACGACACCTGGAGAATTAATTTACTCTTACTCGAACTTAGACATTCGTGGCAGTCAGTCCCCTAGTTCACCTGCGCTGGTTGGCTCCGCCCCCAATCTTCAGACAGACTCTCTTTCGTCAGAGCTCTCTTTCAGTGAAAGGTCTGAATCAGTCGTTCCTCAGGGAACGTTGGGATGTCAGGAGGACCCTGTTGGGCAACCCTCGCGAAATGATCAAATAAATGTCAACCCCGGGGAGGGGGGAAAATGAAGAGGTAACTGGGTTTTCAAGTTCAGCCATGACGGGTCGCACGAAAGATAGGGACTTTGAGGGGGCGACTGAGTTAGCAAAGTCGACCGAAAATGGTCGCAATTCATCAAGTTCATCCGCGACTTCTTCGCGTCCGCGCCGTAAGACAAAGCGGCCAGAGTGGCTCAAAGACTTTGCTACTTAAGGGCGGACGTACAAATTCCTATAATGCCGTGGCCAGTGGGCCCAGCCGCGACATTATAGAAATTGAGTGTTGTGTATGTTTATCGTTCACATGATTGGTGAATGATCCTTGTGTCCTTTGGTGCAACTTATGGGTGCGCGCGGACAGATCATTCATCCCACCGTTGGTGCGTGATTAATTTGGATGTTTGGACACTCACTCGGACTGTGACGACTGTCTTCATCGACGGGGGAGATGATGTGATATATGTGGCGCCATCTGTGATGTGTGCGCGCTGACTGTGTGCCTAGTTGTGTGTCGTAAAACCAGATGTCGTTGTGTACCGGCACACGTGATTGATTACAACCAATCACGTGTGTACGCGTGTCTCGAAGGTGAGGAGTGCAATAAACGGCCGCTTGCTAGCCGGCTCAGTCGTTGTTGGGCTTCCGCGGGTTCCGGGCTCACGTTACTCACCCGTGTCGCGCGGGCCGTGCCGGCGCACGCCGCGTGCCGCGTCCAGTTCGTCGGGCCGTTGCCGTCGTTCGGACGCCGCCCGCCGACACAACAGAAGGCAACAGTGGCTAGCATCATTGTCGGGCCCCAACCGCTGCAAAGCGCTCGTATTTCGAGATCCAATCATCCACGTAAACATCGTGTGTGCCGCAGAAGTTGCCAGGATCGCGCGGCTGAGTCAACACGACCGGCTGTACTGGAGTCGCGGTTGAAACAGAAGCGGCAGGATTACCTTCTGTAGACATCGTGGGGCTCACAGGACACGTCCGCTGCGGAGTTCCGTCTTGTGACGTACCCAGCACGTCCACCAAAATGTTGCGTATGTATTTCCGAGATATTTACAGTGGGAAATAGTTGAATAGTCAATATGGCGGTTGTTGTTTTGTTTTGAAGACGAGAAAAATAGCGCTGAATGAACGGGGACACAAGAAGAAGACACACAACACAGGCGCTAACTTCCAACATAATGTTTTATTGCCACACTTGACTACTTATATCGCTCAAGAAACCACATGACTAGAATGCGCACAAAACTAATTTTTTAGGAACGATAGTTCCTTATCACTGAGGTTAATCGACGGAGTGCTGACGCACACGGAACCCAGGGATGAGATAGCCTCAGCCTCCTCAATCTCTCTTACAAGCTTGTCATGTATCTTCTTGATTACAGTGCATGCGTTGAAGAGCGGTGCGCAGCCGCAGGACTTACAATGAATGGCTAGCCATCCGCCCTGCCCATTTTTGACGTTGTTACTGTGTTCCCTTAATCTATCATTTAGGCAACGGCCTGTCTGTCCGATATATTGTTTGCCGCAGGAAAGTGGGATGCGATATACTACGCCTATTATGCAAGAAACGAATGCAGTTTGATGCTTCTTGTCACAGCCTTTGGGTTTGTCATTGCGGTCATGAAGCCGACAAAGGCTAGCCAACTTTTTGGGAGCTGAAAAGACTACCCTTATTTCGGAACGCTTAGCTAGTTTCTTTAGATTGTGCGAGATCTTGTGATGATAGGGTATAACGACAAGGTGCTTCGGCTTCTCGACACAGTGCCGCGCTACGTCTTCCGGGTTGCGGAGCTTACGAAGCAATTGAGGATTCCGCAACAGACGTTTGCACGTGTAGAGGGTAACCTGCTTTAGACAATCGGTCCGACTGATTATGAAAGCTTCGCATGATCTCGTGCTCACATGACTTGCTTAAAGCATGACGAAAACAACGGTTGATGATGCCTCTTTTGACTAGTTTGGAATGAGCGGATTGGTATGGTAGGACAGGCTTGTTCATGCGTGGTTGGTATGCCGAACATATGCGGTTTGGATGAAAAGTGAACAGGATGTCGAGGAATTTGATGGTATTACCCTCAGGTACTTCGTGAGTAATGGTCAAGGGCTTAAAATAGTCAGAAAATTGCTAAAAAACTTGTGCTATACATGACTCGTCTGGGTCATTAGTCAAAACAAGGCAGTCATCGACATACCGGAATACTTTTTTGACCTTCAGGCTGTCAAGATGTAGGTTAATCGATCTGTCAATTCTGCTTAAAAATGTGTCGCTTAAAATGGGCGCTATGCACGACCCAATACAGATCCCATCCTTTTGAATAAAAGGCGTGTCATCCCATACAATGTAGGTCGTCTATAGGTAAAATGATATAAGTTCTAAAAACCGTTTGGCGGGAACGCCACACTCGGTTTGAAATCTAATATAGCCAAAGGAATCTATGCAATCTTCAACCGCGACAAGCAACTCATCATGGGGAATAGAATAGTACAGGTCTGTCACATCGATTGAAAAACCATAAGCATGCTCATCAACACAAGTTTTTACAAAATCAATGACTTCATTAGAACCTTTAACTAAGAAAGGATCATCAACAACTAGTCGGTTCAACTGTTCCTGCAAGAATACAGAAATCGATCTTTGCCATGTTTCACATTCTGACACGATAACTGTTTTAGCCTTCAAAGATTGGCACATACCCACTCTGGGGGGATTGGCCAGGATTTGGTAGCTTTAAATTTAGTGTATAATTTGAGCTATGTTGAATGATAAAGAACAAATAAATAAATAAAAGAGAATACTGTGTAATATATCAAATAAATGCTGTTTTAACTGTGCGATTGTGCTAGTAGACCAGACAGCCGAATTAACCTGATCAGAACAAGCTCGAATATATTTGTTGGATTCTAACGCATTTTATTTTTATATATGTATTCTACTTATCGAATATTTGTAGTGGTCAAGATTATAATGGAGTACGTTTAGAAGCTTGAATGTAACTGCACGCCGCATCAAAAACATCCCTTTGGCAACGTCCAAAGCTGAGGCACCGAAACTTAGTATAATTTCTGCAGTTAAATTTAGGCCTATCTTTGAAAGCGCAGTAACAAGAAGTCTTCTTCTAATATATGCATATCTGCGACATGTCAAAAAATAATGTTCAATATTTTCTATTTCCCCGCAAAATTGGCAGAGGGGCGATATCGTCAGACCAGCTGTATGTAAATAAAAGTTCAAAGGGGGCACACGGCATCGAAATCTGGTGATCGTAACTTCTGCCTGCCGAGACTGAGTCCACTGAGACTTCCAGGGAAATTTTAGATGCTGGTGGCACTCTGATCAGCCCTGACGAAGACCGGTCCACCGGTCGAAACCGTTGGAAAATAAAACTAAGACAACCGCTAAGTTGTGTCTCTTATATATATTTCTAGTCGCATTCTGTCATCGGCGGAAGCTAACTACTCGACCACGGAGAAGGAATGCCTTGCTGTTATCTGGGCGATATCAAAGTTCCGACCATATCTGTATGGTCGTCCGTTCAGAGTCGTTACAGACCATCATGCCCTCTGCTGGCTGGCCAATCTCAAGGACCCTTCAGGGCGCCTCGCGAGATGGAGCTTGCGTCTTCAAGAGTTTGACGTAACAGTCGTCTACAAGTCTGGCAGCAGGCACAGTGACGCCGATTGCCTTTCGCGCGCTCCACTTGCAACGACATCAAGCAATGACGATTCTGACGGCCGTTTTCTTTGCGCTGTCAGTGAATCTGACTTGGCCCAACAACAGCTTGGACAACTTATCAAATACCTTGAAGGCCGCAGCTCGAGTCCACCGCGGGCATTCGCACGTTCAGGGTCTTTTTGTCTTCGTAACGACATCCTCTACAAAAAGAACTTCAAACCTTATGTGACCGAACACCTGCTCGTCGTTCCATCAGCGCCTACGTGCTGACATTTTATCTGCCTGCCACGATGAGCCTTCGTCCGGCCACTTGGGATTCGCGCTTACCCTTGCCCGGATTCGTACACACTACTACTGGCCAAAGCTCACCCAGGATGTCAAGCATTACGTTAAAACGTGTAACGATTGCCAGCGCCGTAAAGCCCCATCTGTGCGCCCCGCTCGTTTATTGAAGCCTGTTGCGCCGCCATCACAACCATTCGAACAAATCGGCATGGACTTGCTCGGGCCCTTCCCGAAGTCACATGATGGCAACCGCTGGATCGCTACTGACTATTTGGCGAGGTACTGCGAGACGAAAGCCCTACAACGAGGTACCGCCAATGAGATTGCGTGCTTTTTCATGAACAACATCGTCCTCCGCCATGGAGCGCCAACAGTTGTCATCACTGACCGTGGAACAGCCTTTACAGCCCAACTGATGCAAGATGTCATGAGGCTTAGCGGAACCGCTCATCGCAAAACGACCGGTTACCATCCACAAACCAACGGTCTCACGGAGAGATTAAACAAGAAGCTCGCTGACATGCTATCCATGTACGTTGACCGCGATCACAAAAACTGGGATGACGTTCTGCCATACGTTACGTTCGCTTACAACACGGCGGTTCAAGAGACTACAGGGTTCACCCCTTTCCGGTTGCTTCACGGCCGAGAAGCAATTACGATGCTGGATGCAATGCTTTTACCTGACATGGATGAAATTATACCACTGATGCGAACGACTTCATCCGGCTCGCAGACACGGCCCGCAAGCTTGCACTCGAGCGGATCCAAAACCAACAACGCATCGACTCGCAGAGGTACAATTCTCGTCATCGCCATGTTATTTACCAACCCGGTGATCTAGTGTGGCTGTGGATCCCCATTCGCCAAAGGGGTCGCTCGGAAAAGTTACTTCACCGCTACTTCGGTCCTTATAGAGTACTACGACGCCTCAACGACGTCAACTATGAAGTCCTGCCTGAACACACAGCTCCGCGATCCCGTCGTTCACAGCAAGCGGACATCGTTCATGTGTCGAGAATGAAAATTCGTCCAGTCTTCTTGGATGATCTTTCGACCAACTTGACACTGCCGCATCATGTGCGTGTGCGCGATTATTTTGTGTTCTAATAAGCACTGACCATCACACGGTGCCTTTTTTTTTGGAAGGGGGGTAATGCCACGGGCACGGAATGAGATGGAGCTATGCCAATGTGCGTATGTGCCATTGTGCAACCGAGGGGAGGACAAGGAAGTTGAGAAGACGAAGACGGTCGTGTTTTCTGGTGATCGGTTCGGCTCGACGTATAGTGCTCCTGTAGACAGAGGTTGTGTATTACTCATAATCACGTGAAAAAAAAATATATATATATAAAGAGAGAGATAGATAAGATTGTGGTAGAGCAATTCGGGCCCCGCCCCCCTCCGGGAAAATGAAAACTCTCCGCCTATGCTCTGTACAGTTTTCATTGGCACGTATAGGCAAAAAGAACAGCGCGAACACGGTAAATACAGCGCAGACGTCCTCAAGACAACTTCATACAACGCGGTGGTCGCGGGTTCGATCACGGCCGCGGCGGTCGTATTTCCATGAAGGCGAAATGACAGATCGAGGCCCGTGTACTGTGCGATGTCAGTGCACGTTAAAGGAGTCCTGACACAAAAATTTTCGCCCCGCGTTTTTTTCAATGTGTTGCTGGGGGCCTGCTAGTCATAACACGGCACATCGTTTGCTGCAGCGCGCGACAGATAATTAATTACAAGCTCCTCATTACCGACACAGCCTCAGTTTCGGTTTGACAGAGCTCCCAAAACGACAAGCCGCCGGGTGCAACTATCACCACCTAGCGAGTGAAACGCTCGGTCACGGAGCACACAGAACAGTGACGCACTTCCGCGCGGTCTGCATCGTCTGCTTGCATTTGCTTGTCACCCATGCTGCGTGATGTCGTCGCCGTTATCGTCCTCGCTGTCGTCGTCGGGCTCATCGTCGTCTGATGGCGACAATTTTCTTGCGGCGGGGATGGAAGGAATTTACGACGAGGCGAATCACTTCAGGTTTGACCCGCTGGCGAGGAGTGCTTCGTCGAGAAGCGGCAACGATACCAGCGACGACGACCACGATGAACCTCGCGTCGGCAATGTACTGTGGTAAGACCCGACACATTCGTGCACAAATGTTCTGCAGGGCAATTCATTTAGCCAAAGTACGTTCGCTTTTTCTACGTTCAATATCCGATTGAATCACTTGATAACATTGTGCCCTTCAAGTTGTTGGTGCCGAAGAAAGCTAGGTAACACCAGAGCACCAGACGTGAGCGATGCACAGGGTGGAGTCGGAAGACCCATGTACGCCAAGTCCGGCGCCTGTGTGGTAAAGCAATGCGCCTCGAAATGGAGCCCGCAAACGCGACTGTTCTGCACGGGGGACCAGTCCTGATACTCCTGACGTCCACAAGCGCACACGAACTCGATCCACTTCTGCCGCCGAGGTTCGTCGCGGGGAAACGTATGCAGCGATACGCCTGATCCCGACTTCGACGTGCAGAAGGAAACGGCGCAGAAGGATTTCGGCATTGTGGCCTGTCACTGCAGCCCAGGCAGCACAGGGAAATCAAGAAGTCCTTGGGAGCAGGAAACGGGAAAGCTGTAGTGTCGCCTAACACAAAACTTTCAACGCGTGCGCCGCGGCAGCGCCTCCTCTTGGCCGCGGCCACACACTCGCGAGCAGCCGCCGAGCAGTCACCAACATCGCAGCGGCGAGCGCGTCAAAACAGAAATGGCGGCTACGACGTCATCATAACCTGTTGTACCGGGAAGTAGGGGGGGTCACCTCGAGTCACCTCCGAGGGTGTCAATGCCGCCAGGTGCGGCCTAGAATGCTGGATCGCGCACGCGAACTTCGAAATTCATATAAAATACCTTCCAAGCTTTATTCGCTGTCGATATTTTGCAGATGGTACACGCATGTACACGGGAATCGATACAGCAGGCTATCTCGGCCGCGAAATTTTGTGTCAGTACCCCTTTAAAGAACACCAGATGGTCGAAACTTCCGGAGTCCTCCACTACGGCGTGCCTCATCATCGTGTCGTGTTTTTCGAAGGTATAAGCCCAATATTAAAAAAGAAATACAGACGACACAAGGCACGGAGCTCTGACGGAGCAGCGGTGCACACGCCTGCGCACGGGCTACACCTTTGCGACAAGTGGCGCCGCCAGCCGGCCAATTTGTGCATGCACGAATAAATACGCTTCTTCACAAGAGAGGAGGGGGGATTGAAACAGCGCATGCGCCCTACCGTATACATGGCATCTACTTAACGGTGCAGACAGTTAATCTCCTTGTCAGTGAATGCTATCGAAGGTGCACTGACACATGCAGACGCCACATTATGCATTGCGAAGGCTTCATAGATTTCTCGAGATCGGGAATCTCGATAACTGCGGACGATGCGCGTCTGCTGGAAATAGGGGATACACCCGCACCTAGACAGTGAATCGCCAAATTGCTGCCCGTCTTTGTTCCAAGATTCCATACTACTCTGAAGCCTTCCTACGCGACAAAACAAGAATAGAAAAACAAACTAGAGCCAGGTAAAGAGAAAGGCATACAATGAACCTTTCTCTTTACCTGAGCTACAGGCATCGCTGAACTGCTGCAGTAAATCCGCCCCAGGTCCTGACGGCGTAATATACGAAAGGCTGAAGAACCTATCTCTCGAAACACAAGAAACCCTACTTTTCTTGTACAATGCCGTATGGTTTTCTGGCAAGATCCCCTCTGTCTGATATGATGTCATTATTATTCCGATTCTAAAACAAGACAAGGACCCGTCTCAAGCTACAGGCCTATAGCCCTTACGAGTTGTCTGTGCAAAGTTTTCGAAAAAATGATCAACAGGTGGCTCCTATACTTCCTTGAAACAAACCAGCTACTTTACCCATACCAGTGTGGATTTAGAGAGGATAGATCCACCACTGATCTCCTCTTACGTATCGAGGCAGAAATCCATGATGCTTTTGCTCACAAACAACTCTTTCTTTCCGTCTTCCTCGACATAGAAAAGGACTACGACACAACACGGTGTTTTGCAATATTGAAAGACTTGTCTCACCTTGGTGTACGTGGTAGAATGCTAGACATAATACAGAGTTACTTGTCGGGTCGTAACTTTCGTATGCGAGTAGGAAATGTTCCATCACGACCATTTCTTCAAGACACTAGAGTACCACAGGGTGGTGCCTTAGCTGCACAGTTTTGATTATCAAAATGAATTCCTTGCGTCTATCCATTCCACAAAATATGTTTTATTCCGCATATGTCGATGATGTACGAATCGGTTTCAAATTGTACAACCTTTCAATGTGTGAGTGGCAGGTCCAGCTAGGCCTGAACAAGATGTCAAAATGGGCAGACGAAAATGGTTTCAATTTTAATCGTCAAAAAAGCAGCTGCGTCCTGTTCTCTCGAAAGAGAGGCCTTCATCCTGATCCAGATCTTGACCTTTATGGTCAACATGTCTCTGTGAAGACGGAGCACAAATTCTTAGGCCTAATCCCAGATAGTAAGCTAACCTTCATATCACACATGAAGTATCTAAAAGACAAGCGCCTGAAAGCTATGAATATACTCGAAAGTTTTGTCACGCACATCATAGGGCAGTGATAGAAAATGTCTGATGAATCTTTATAAAAGCCTCATGCGCACTTACCTAGACTACGGGGCCTAGACTACTAGACAAGTCTGCGACGCCAAGCGCCTTAAAGATGCTTGACACTGTTCACCATCTAGGCATTCGCCTATCTACGGGCGCTTTTCGCACTAGCCCCAAGCCTCTACGTTGAATCAAATGAGTGGTCGCTCCATCTTCAAAGATCCTATTTACCTTTTGTATATTTTCTGAAGGTGGACGCAAACAAGGAACACCCCTCACACTCCTCAGTCAACGACCTTTCCACCTCTGCTCTTTTTGACAACCGCCCTTCGGTGCAACAGCCCTACGCACTTCGTGTGAGTTGCCTAGCTTAGGAAATGGGTGTGCCACTTCTTGAACACATCTGGCGGCCCCCGCTGTAAATCTCCCGCCGTGGCAGTTTATAGATTGTGATGTGTCCTTCGTGTAAGTTACAAAACACGTGCTCATTGCACGTATCCGTACACACTTCCTCGAACTCCAGCTTAAATACACATGTCCAGAATTCTTTACCGATGCATCAAAATCTCACACATCTGTGTCATACGCTGCCGTCGGTCCATCCTTTAAAGATGTCGACGTTCTGGACACTAATTGAAGCATCTTCACAGCAGACGCTTATGTCATACTTGCCACCGTGAAACACATTAAACAACTACAGAAGGCAGTAATAAAAACCGCCAGGCCTGCGCGGAACGCGCAGCACAGCTACAGCGAAAGCTGGGAGAGCGACCTTTTTAGAGCCTTTTTAAAACACTCTTGGGGCAACTACTACTAGCGCACTTGCATGGTACCCAGGGGCGTAGCCAGAAATTTTTTTCGGGGGGGGGGGGGGGCACCTCCTTGATTTCGGGAGGGGCACCTCCTTGAAATTGTCATTTTTCGCTCTGTATGCCATGACGAAAAAAAATTTCGGGGGGGGGGGGGGGCACGTGCCCGATGTGCCACCCCCTGGCTACGCCACTGATGGTACCCACTACGCCATAAATCATGATAACTTTTGTGTAGTGGGGAAGCGTCTACTAGGCCATTATTCGTCATTCTTCAGAAAAGCGCGGTACCCGCTAAACTCTTGTAACGCATTATGTGCACTTTGTTGATGCTGTGGCTGACGACGATGCAGAATTTTGCCTGAGGCTTTTGTAATGGGTTGGAGCATTGAACGCCCCCCACTCGTTACGCAATTCGCATTGTGTGACGCCTCGTTCTTACTTTACTGTTCTAAAACACTTTACAACACACATTAACACGATTCCTTACCCGACATGAAGCCTGCATAGGGTCAGTTTGCACCGTAGTTTCAAGCAGTGGCGTAGCTCATTGGTAGAGTGCTGGGCTGCCACGCAGGAGACCCGGGTTCGATTCCCATTATGTCAAAGGTGTTTTTTATTTATTTAGTTTTTTCTTATTTCGTGCGACATTGGTTACTGACACCGGCGGCGGCGGACAACTACGGCGCAGGAACGACCCTTGTTGTGATCTCATAACAGCTTTTGCTGTATTACACTGATTTCCTGAGTGTGGTAAAAGCTTTAAAAACCATGACAAAACAGAGAAATCATGTCCTTGTCTCGAAATACACAATCGCTCAAACAGCGTGTCGTGGTGTGCTGGGATCCAAGGAAGCGTGTTGTTGGACCAGCTAGCTGCCTCCGCCCATGAAAATGCTACCGCCAACACATGCATAGCTGTCCATGCACTTGACCCTTCCTCAAACGAAAGCTTTATTGGCAGCAGTTATGGGACAGGCAAACACAAAATTACCTTCATCTCATCAAGCCACATCTCGCGAATTGGCCGCCAGTATCGAAGTCACGCCACACAGAAGTAACACTCGCCAGTCTAAGAACAGGACGTACTATCCGCGTGAAATGAAACCCGAACAGCGGCAAGCATTCGCGGTGGTATAGTGCGTGCCGTCCAGTTATCACCGTGGACAGGCGCGCGCATCCGGTTCAGCAGCACTGCGCACGTGTGCGCGCCTGTCCATCGTGATAACCGGACGGCGCGCACGGCGAATGCGTGCCGCTGTTCGGGTTTCATTTGACGCGGATAGTACATACAGCACACACTCATACATTTTGTCCGGTGACGATCCACCTATGTGTGATAAATGTGGTGAACCACTCACTGTCCTGCACATACTTGTCCAATTCACTGAATTAGATCATATCAGAAAAAGGTACTTCCAATTAGCCTTCCGAGAACAAATACCACCTCATCTATCGATGCTCATAGGCAGCGAATCGGTTTTTAAACATCAGTCTGTGTTGGCGTTTTTAAAAGAAATTCGTAGCTTTGAGGTTCAACAACCTCTGAAATGAGGTTGTTGCTTCGGCAGCTACACTAAAGAGGCACCTGCCTCCCTGCCTTTGGCCTCAAAGGCCTTGAGGAGGAATTCGTGCTATTTTCACGTCTCTCTCTTGTAGATATCATACTCACTTGCAATTCATTTCACACCCATCACGTATCGCCGCCATAATTTTATACTCTATACACAGCTTGTGCGCTTGTATATAGCGCTTCAGAATGGCTGGCAGTTGGGCTTGTTGGTTCATGATCCGAAGTGTTGAATTGCGCAAACAAGACAGGGACAACAAGAAGAGACGACGACACACTGAGCGCAAACTACCAACAAAAGTTTATTTCCTGAGCACACAGTTTTTATGCACCACTCAGACGCCACCAGGCGTGTACAACAGTCAATTTCTTAGAAAAGCGAGCTCTTTACTCGATAAGTTAACAGATGGTGTGCTGACGCATTCGGGTCCTAATCGAACAATGTTTTCGGCTTCGATGATTTCTCTTGTCAACTTATCATTCACAGAAGCGACAACTGTACATGCGCTGAGAACAGGTTGATAACCACATGACTTGCAGTGTATCGCAAGCCATCCGTCCCGTCCATTTCTAACATTATTATTATGCTCTCTAAGCCTATCATTCCACAACATTTCGCACAACTTGAAAAAAGTGGCGGAACGATCCCAAATAAAAGTGGTTTTTTCAGCCCCGCGTAAACTGCTCAGCCTGTGCCACCGCAATATTAGCAATATGAAGTCTAATGCCTGCGCCAAGAAACACAAGGTCCACTATGTTCCTTGCAAGAGTAATGTTGTATATCGGATTCCAATTTCTTGTGGTAAAATATATATAGGCCAGACTGGAAGGTGTATAAATGATAGGCTTAGAGAGCATAATAATAATGTTAGAAATGGACGTGACGGATGGCTTGCGATACACTGCAAGTCATGTGGTTGTCAACCTGTTCTCAGCGCATGTACAGTTGTCGCTTCTGTGAATGATAAGTTGACAAGAGAAATCATCGAAGCCGAAAACATTGTTAGATTAGGACCCGAATGCGTCAGCACACCATCTGTTTACTTATCAAGTAAAGAGCTCGCTTTTCTAAGAAATTGACTGTTGTGCACGCCTGGTGGCGTCTGAGTGGTGCATAAAAACTGTGTGCTCAGGAAATAAACTTTTGTTGGTAGTTTGCGCTCGGTGTGTCGTCGTCTCTTCTTGTTGTCCCTGTCTTGTTTGCGCAATTCAACACTTCGTATATAGCGCGTTCTTTTAGGCCTCTATGCAGCCATAATACACCCTGTCATCGTAATCATTGGCCATCGCTGACATCGCATCAAGGACATGGCGCTAGTGATGCAGAACTATCGGTAAATGGACTATCGATAGTTCTATCTTAAACTATCGATACTATCGGTAGTTCATTTACCGATAGTTCTGCATCACAACGGGGCACCCATACACAGAACAAATAACAGAAAATATGGACAGTTTCTTTTTAACTATTAATAGAGTAAAGAAACAATCGATAGTCGGAGTATCAGTAAACAATTGATATTATCGAGAGTGCAATCAGTAGTACCATCAGGAGTATTGTGGCCGATAGTATAATCAATAGTGTTGTGAATAAGTATGCTGTTGTTGGACGGCGATATTGCCAAATGATTTGCGATAGCCTGCTATCGGCAGTACTCAATTCGCTTAATTTATGAGCACTCTTCTGGCGAAAGAAATAAATTATTGCCGCAATCAAAATGCCGGAATATATCCATAAATAAATTCGGGTTCAAAAGTAACCAGTTACACCTTACAAATAAAAACCTAGCATTTGATATTTTTATTTTGAAATCACAAAATGCAATATAAGTTTGAAGCCGCGCAGTTACGCCACATGTGACGACTTCGTTTCTGCTAAAGCTGTTCGACAGTTCAGCTTAATCACGTCAGCCAATCATTCTGCTGAAGGAACGCAAGCAACTTTCTTGCCCTTCTGCCTGCTTCTCCTGCTCCGCCACATATACTACCACGCATTCGGAGAATAAAGTTTATGCTGCAATGAGTTCGCGCGGTTGATTTTATACTATCGATTGTACAGTGGTGAACTCTCATGTCTAGAACGAAGGAGCGTCGTGCTCGGAACTGCACGGGCGACATCTGCAGTCGTAAGTACGTCACACCTGAGCATGCGCGGTGCCAACGGCGCGCGTGCGTGGCATTTTAAATGCGAAGCATTTCTTAGCGAACTTCGGCGACTTTGAGCGTATCTATCTATCTATCTATCTATCTATCTATCTATCTATCTATCTATCTATCTATCTATCTATCTATCTATCTATCTATCTATCTATCTATCTATCTATCTATCTATCTATCTATCTATCTATCTATCTATCTATCTATCTATCTATCTATCTATCTATCTATCTATCTATCTATCTATCTATCTATCTATCTATCTATCTATCTATCTATCTATCTATCTATCTATCTATCTATCTATCTATCTATCTATCTATCTATCTATCTATCTATCCCAAAATTGGGATGACATAACATGACTGTATGACGAACATTAATGACTGGTCATATGAAAATCATGACTAACTTGTCATGAAAAGTATGATTTACACGCCATGGCTATAGTGCTCCTGAGGCCGTTTGCTTAACTTGATATATCCAAAAACCCCGCACGGGCGTCTGCGCAAGCAGGCGTTTGGCGTGTAGCGACACCACGGACCCGAGCTAACGGGGGGGTTTCTACCCCCCTCCCACGCCTCGCCGTGCGTGGCTGAGCCGTGTCCGAGGAAAAGGGGATCCTGGGGGGTTGAGCCGACGCCGGGTGATTGGACCTTTAAGGCCCCCCCGGCAGAGGCAACACGCCCCTTTGGTCCTTGTTTCACGTAGACAGCACCCCTTGGCTGACCCACCCAGGGGAAATCGGCAGTCGCCTTTTCCTGTCTCTCTCTCTCCCTTCATCTTTGTCGTTCTCTCTCACTTTTGATCTTTCCTGTCTTCTCACTTATTTTCCACGTTTCTCGGCGGCAAGGGTTAACCTAGTGTAAATGTTCAACCTTGGATAAATATATTAGGTTATAGCAGCCATGTACAGCTGGCGCTTACGTTTCCTCCGCGTCTCGTAGCGTCCCCTCGTTGGGCTCGGAGGTGGGCGGCTGGCATGGCTACCGAATAAGCAACATATTTCATGGGATCCCCTTACCCCTACCGAACCGATCGCCCCTTGAAGAGGTGGCGCACCGATGCTATTTTTGAACTCCTGCGCACTAAGTAAGACAATTTTCCCAAATTCCACATCACTCACTGCCAAAGTACAGAAAAGAAAGCCAGAAATATATCACCCTTTCTAGTATCCAAGTGCCTCATGGAAACACTGGGCGCAGACTACAAAGCCACCAAAACCACCAGTGATGACCGACTCATTGAACAAAACACAATATACAGTACCAAAGACTACACAACCTGACAACTTTTGGTGATCAGCCCATCACCTTCACACCACACCGAACACTGAACACCGTGAAGGGAACAAGAAGGGAAATCTGGGCTAGTTGGGTGTAGTTCATTTCGATCAGCTCACAGCGCAACATAAGACGAAGACGTAGAAGAAGAATGTGACAACACCAGTGCTGAACTCTCAACTAAAGTTTATTAGAAGGTAAGACACATATAAGTACAGAAACATCACCACAGCAACTGCGCGTGTGCAGCAGAGTCATCCAAATTACTCAGCACCCGTGGAACACGTGCGTGCGTCAAAACACCACATACAAACAAAACAGAAAAAAAATTGTAATGAATCGTGTGACGCACCCTAATCCGGCGCCAGACAAGACAGGTTACACTTGAGATACTGTAACTCCTTCCAGCTAAGGGCCACTGACGGGTGGCTTATGCATCTCTCCCCTGCTCTATCGATACACAAAGCCTCCATTATCTCCCTTGTGCTCTGCTGCCTATGGCGGAACAAACATTCAGTATCCCCCCGCTATCGGGTTGCAACCACAATCTCTGCAGTGTGAAGGTACGTGCAGACCGCCCGCAGTCCTCAACGATGACAAGTGTTCCCTCAATCTGATATTCACACATCTTCCAGTTTGGCCGATATAAACCCGCCCGCATGACAACGGCAACTTGTAAACAACGCCTGACTTGCATCTAATGTACCTATCTTTCTGCTTCTCGGAACAGGTTTCACAAGTCTTACCAACACCCGATCGCTTCTTATACAAACGTGAGCAGATAGTCCCGAGTTTTTTCGGGGCGGACAAGGCCACGCGTACCCCATATCTGTTCCCTACATTCTTCAGGCAGTGCGAAAACTTATGTACATATGGTACAACCACCATTTTATTTTCTTTGCGCGGTTGCTCTGTTGTCCTCTTTGCCTTATCGGCACCCTTTACCTACTTAATCAGATTGCTGCAGGTTCTCACGATTTCCGTGTCCGGATAGCCGGCCATCTGCAGTTTTTCTATCTGGCTCAAGAAACTTTCCTTTAGGGAAGTTTCTTGAGCCCAAAAAGACAGCCAAAGGTGACGTCCGCGTCCTCGGGGACTGTTCGGTGCCGGAGGAAGTGCAGAAGGTACTGTGCCTGGGGCCGAAGTTCGCCTTTGAACCTGATGTGCCTCCGGCGGAGAAGGTTGCCTTTTCTAGGTCCATCTCACGGTTCGTACCCGAGGGGGGAGCAAGCAAGGTGTGTGTCAGATTGTATCGATGTTTGTACACAGTCTTCCACCAAGAATAAGCCCTCGCCTGTTAATTTTGTACTAGGTTTTTTGGAACGAGAGGGGCTGAGAGTGTGTTTGTCGGACAAGGTGGGGATGTTTGTGGTAATGCCGGAAGGTGTATACTCTGAGAAGTCAGAGGCGGCAGTCTTGAAAAATTTTATCCACATGGAAGTTAAGGCAGCAAAAGTGAAACAGAAGGCGCTCACAATGCTACAAGAGAACAATCTCACCCGTCTGTTTTCTCGAGTTAAGAAGGCGAAAGGCTTGAATTTACAGATATTTTTTCTCAGTTAAAACCCACAAACAGGATCCCCCGTTTAGGGCTATTATTTCGGAGAGAGGAACATGGCAGCACGAACTGTCTGGTTACCTGCAATCTCAACTTGAGTCCTTGAGTGTCCATGATCCGTTTTCGGTAAAGAGTTCAGAAGAAGTCGTTCAATTTCTCAAGGATCATAATCCTGGTGCCTGCGCCGCTTTTAGCATAGATATTGAAGATATGTTTTATTCGATTCCTCACTCTGAAATCATGCGGGGGGTTAAGTCTTGTATTGCTGACGATAATGACGAAATTAAATTCATTGACACTTGTGGTACTTCTGTGGACAGTTTTTTGGAAATGTTATCTTTTTATTTGCGATCCATGTTTATTGAATGGAAAGGGGATTTTTTTTGCTCAGAAGTCCGGAATCTACATTGGGTCTAGGGTGGCCCCAATCCTAAGCCACATTTTTTTTAGTCGCATTGGCAAAGCGATCGCCCACAGCTTAGGTGATTTGGCCGTACGGGTATTTCGTTACGTTGACGATTTTTTGGTCATCACTGAACGTGACAGTCAGCGTAATAGGGTAGATGATATTCTGTTATGACCGGCACCTGGGCCCACGGAGGAGCGGCGTTCCCTGTTCTACGAACAAGTCTCCGAGGGGCTGCTGGCCCGCTGACAGACGTTCAAAGACGTGTATTGTCCCTTCCTAGCCGGGAAGTGAGGCGCCATGCAGTCCGATGCGCAGGGTGTTCGGCGAGACGACCGCAATGGTCTTCGGTCGCGACACGTTTCTTGAGGGGACAACGAGAGCGTCGCCGCGGATGACAACCCGTCCCGCTAATTGCGTGTCGAGCGGCGGACCTTTGATGCGCACCGTAGTACGAGCATGGGACTCCTCATCCTGCGGCTTTCTCACGCCACCACCTTGGTGCCACTGGTGCAGTGCTGTGGCAACACCCCTGTGAGGCTTTCCTTTTTCAATAGGCATGTGTGTTGGAGCTACGAGCCCCGCGCCAAGAAACCTCTTCTGTCTTATACTTCGGCACATAGTAAACTAGTTAAGCGGGGGGATCATTCAAGCATGCTTACATAACGCACTGGTTAAGTCCTGTCATCACTCTATTCACGATAGCTTCCTCTCGCAAATAGATAGATTGAAGGCAGCCGGTTACCCCCGTCACCTTCTCGTTTCTGTTGCTGAAACGCTGCGGAAAAAGTTGAAGCATTCAATAGGTGGTCCCGATCTTCAAGCAACAGCGAGATACAAGGTAGCTATTATCCCGTATAAACATGCAATTTCCCACAAGCTCAAAAAGATTGGTGAGAAGGCGGGCATCTCAGTCCTATTTTCGGCACCGCATAAACTGTCTGAGCTGTGTGTTAGGACCAACCCTGTAAAAAGGGATAAAAGCATTTGCAAAATTAACCATAAGTCAAAATTCGTTGACTGCTGTAGTGGTGTTGTTTATAGCATACCACTTTCATGCGGACAGACATATATAGGACAAACTGGCAGATGCCTTAATGTACGATTACAGGAACACAACCAAAAGGTACGAAGAAGGACAGATGGTTTTCTGGCAATCCACTGTTCACAGTGTGGGTGTTCTCCGGCATTCGGTAACACACAGATTTTAGCTAGGCACCGTCACGACGATACGCGCATCATCATAGAAGCTGCAGCTATCGCAAAAGGAAATTGCATCAGCAAACCCTCAATCGCTCTCACTGACAAAGAAATAGATTACCTGAGTTCATCCGGTCAAATCACATAGATATATTAAGGTTGCTTTGCTTGTTGTCTTTTCTCGCGTTTTGGGGATTTTGCTCTTTTTGTGTCGCTCGTTTCATTTTCAATGTCTGCCGTCATGCACAGATAGCTAAGCGGTGATCACGTGTACCACCTTGTCTTCGTTTTTTCATGTTCGTGTTAATAAATTTCAGTTGGAAGTCAGCGCTAGTCCTCGTCGGTTATTCTGTCCTTGTCTGTCTCACGCGCTGTTCACGTCGTCATGGAATACCAACTAGCCCGGTCACATACCTTGCTTTGTCCCAGAGAGGATTCGGAGGATTCGGAGAGCTTCGACACGGGCCTTCGACGAGATCGTCACGATGTAGCGAAGTCTTCGTGATGTAGAGCGAAATGCTCGCCATGTATATAATGTAATTAAACCTCAGTTCAGTTTCCCTTCAGCCTCTTCATGCTGCCTCGGCATCTTCCTCCCGGGTCTCCGGGGCCTGCAAAGGCCGGTCGCAACGACCGGGGCCAGCAGCGGGATACCACGACCTGTATCTCGAGCTGTGACACCCCGGGTCGCAACAATTCTAAGGATTTTTACGGCATGCGGTATGGGTTTGAAGTTCACTCATGAGTTACCCGCTGACGCGGAACTTCAGTTCCTTGACATTAGACTCAGGTTCAAAAAGGACCACTTGTTCTGGTTATATAAGCCACGCTCTGTAAAGGCGTTCTTGAATTTTTCGTCTGGACATTCTAAGACAGTGAAATCAGGTATCGTGTACGCGGCACTGCGCGCCGTGCTCCAAAAAACGTGTGTTCATTCCCTAAAGGAAAGTTTCTTGAGCCAGATAGAAAAACTGCAGATGGCCGGCTATCCGGACACGGAAATCGTGAGAACCTGCAGCAATCTGATTAAGTGGGTAAAGGGTGCCGATAAGGCAGAGGACAACAGAGCAACCGCGCAAAGAAAATAAAATGGTGGTTGTACCATATGTACATAAGTTTTCGCACTGCCTGAAGAATGTAGGGAACAGATATGGGGTACGCGTGGCCTTGTCCGCCCCGAAAAAACTCGGGACTATCTGCTCACGTTTGTATAAGAAGCGATCGGGTGTTGGTAAGACTTGTGAAACCTCTTCCGAGAGCAGAAAGATAGGTACATTAGATGCAAGTCAGGCGTTGTTTACAAGTTGCCGTTGTCATGCGGGCGGGTTTATATCGGCCAAACTGGAAGATGTGTGAATATCAGATTGAGGGAACACTTGTCATCGTTGAGGACTGCGGGCGGTCTGCACGTACCTTCACACTGCAGAGATTGTGGTTGCAACCCGATAGCGGGGGGATACTGAATGTTTGTTCCGCCATAGGCAGCAGAGCACAAGGGAGATAATGGAGGCTTTGTGTATCGATAGAGCAGGGGAGAGATGCATAAGCCACCCGTCAGTGGCCCTTAGCTGGAAGGAGTTACAGTATCTCAAGTGTAACCTGTCTTGTCTGGCGCCGGATTAGGGTGCGTCACACGATTCATTACAATTTTTTTTCTGTTTTGTTTGTATGTGGTGTTTTGACGCACGCACGTGTTCCACGGGTGCTGAGTAATTTGGATGACTCTGCTGCACACGCACAGTTGCTGTGGTGATGTTTCTGTATTTATATGTGTCTTACCTTCTAATAAACTTCAGTTGAGAGTTCAGCGCTGGTGTTGTCACATTCTTCTTCTACGTCTTCGTCTTATGTTGCGCTGTGAGCTGATCGAAATGAACCGTGAAGGGAGTCGTGTCAGATGGCGACTTAATGGATCTATCCGATGAAGAACTCTTGACAGGCTGGAAAGAAGAAACGTCATCCAGGTTCAGCGCATTACAATAAGGAGAGAAAACAAAGAAATTTCCACGAGACATATAATACTTACTTTTGGGTCTACAACACTTCCAGCTGAAATAGCAACAAGCTATCTCAAACTGCCCCTGGGACCGTTTATTCCTAACCCGCGGCGCTGCTTTAAGTGCCAGCGCTTTGGCCATGGCTCCCAGAGCTGCCGAGGCCAGCTTACCTGTGCAAAATGCGGCACAACAGGACACTCCGCTGATGACGAATGCAGTTCTCAGTTCCACAGTGCTTACTGTGACGGGGACCACCCGGCATATTCCAGGTCCTGTGCGGCCTGGAAGATGGAAAAAAAATAACGACCAAGATGAAATTGAACATCAGCTTTCGTGAAGCAAGGCAGTGTGTTTCCCCGCATTTTGCGGGGAACACGTACGCCGAAGTGGTGCAAGGGGGGGTCAGCACCACTACGGCCTCCGGCGGTGCCCCGGACCACGCCTGGCGTGCCTAGGCAAACGCCACCCGCCCCCCATGGGGGGGAGCAGCCTCGGCTGCCCCACCCTCCCCGAAATCGGTCCCACCGAAGGCCCCTGCGAACCCTGGCAGCAGCCAGGGCAGCACACAAGCCAAAGAGGTACCCTTGACCTCTGGCCAGGTGGGGTCGAAGGCTTCGTCCGCCGTGACGAAGACGCTTCGCAAACCCCGCTCAGTAGAGCGACTGTCCGTCGCCTCGACAGACGCGATGGACATATCCAGCCCACCGGCGCAGCCTGCGCCTAAGGAGCGGCGAGCTACTCTCGACCGCTCCAAAAAAGACAAAACGCCCATTACAGGGCCTGACAAAGGCTGTGTAAAACAAATCACTTTCTTCTTTTGCTACGCACAGCACACACACTCATTCAAAATGGACAACATATTACAGTGGAACGCTAGAGGACTCTTACACAATCTCGACGACATACAAGAACTCCTTAGAAAATTTCGTCCAAAGATGCTGTGGGTACAGGAGACACACTTAAACCCTAAACACACAAATTTCCTACGCCAGTAGATCGTTTTTCGCAAAGACCGCCAGGATGCCCTCGCATCATCGGGCGGTGTTGCTATTATACTAGATAAAAACGTAGCATGCCAGCACTTTACCCTCCGAACGGCACTGGAGGCAGTGGCCGTGAGAGCTATAATTGCAAACAAACTCATTACGGTATGCTCAATATACATACCCCCCACACTACCAGCTACACACACACGAATTCCAATCTTTTATTGATGAGTTGCCCGAGCCTTACCTCGTTCTCGGCGTTTTTAATGCTCATAGCAGCCTGTGGGGCGACTCTCGCACCGAAGCGCGAGGCCGCCTCATTGAGAATTTCCTGTTTTCTACTGGCGCATGTTTACTCAACCAAAAAGAAGCCACGTTTTTTATCCTCGCAAATAAATCTTATTCGTCCATCGATTTTAACATCATCTCTCCATCTATTTTACTTGATTTTAACTGGGACGTTGTTAAAAACCCGTACGGGAGCGACCATTTTCCCGTACTAGTAAGCACTCCAAAGTACCACAAGGCGATATGTTGGACGAGTTGGTTTTTAGCTTCCATATTTTACAGCGCGAGAAGACACCACAAGGAAGGCACACAAGACACACGGAACGCTCCGTGGTGTCTTCTCGCGCTGTAAAATATGGAAACTCCAAAGTAAACGAATCTCCACCGCACGCTCCCAAGTGGAAGGCTGAGGCAGCGGATTGGAAGAAGTTTACAACTCTGACTAGTATCTCGTGGGATGAGATGTCGTCCTTAGAATGTGGTGCCGCTGTTCAGTATTTTACCGCTTTTATTATTCACGCTGCTTCGAAATGTATTCCTCAATCAAGCGGTATTTCTGCCAAACGTCGCGTTCCATGGTGGAATGACGACTGTCGGAGCGCTCGCAAAAAGCAAAACAAAGCATGGGGGGTTACTGCGCGACTCCCCCCACTGCTGAGAATCTTATTAATTTTAAGCAAATCAAGTCACAAGGGCGGCGAACACGCCAACAGGCCAGAAGGGAGAGCTGGGAGAAGTTTTTATCGGGCATTAATTCCTACACGGACGAGGCTAAGGCCTGGAACAAGGTAAATAGGATAAGAG
This sequence comes from Rhipicephalus appendiculatus, assembly GCA_030522465.1. NCBI lineage: Eukaryota > Metazoa > Arthropoda > Arachnida > Ixodida > Ixodidae > Rhipicephalus > Rhipicephalus appendiculatus. Next base: position 190,696 of record JALIZH010022266.1, on the reverse strand, counting down.
GTCGAAAAACCCATTCTCTTCCTTTAGTTAACACAGAAGGCAACAGCCTGGAAGACTAAGCAGACTCTCTGGGCGCGCATTTTGAACGTGTGTCCAGCTCTACGCACTACTCCGACAAGTTCAAACAACACACAACACAAAACAACGATAGAAAGAAAAAAATTGGAACGAAAATATGCGAAAAACGAGGCATTTAATGAAACATTTAACTTAGCTGAGCTGCTAGCAGCACTTAACTGCGCTCCGCAGGGGCGTCTGCGCAAGCAGGCGTTTGGTGCGTAGCGACACCACGGAGCCGAGCTAACGGGGCAGTTTCGACTCTCTCCCACGCTTAGCCGTGTCCGGGGAAAAGGGGATCCTCGGGGTTGAGCCGACGCCGGCTGTTTGGACCTTTAAGGCAGAGGCAACACACCCCTTTGGCCCCGGCTTCACGTAGACGGCACCCCTGGGCTGACCCTCCCAGGGGAAATCGGCAGTCGCCTTTTCCTATCTCTCTCTCTCCCTACATCTTCGTCTTTCTCTCTCTTTTAATCTTTCCTGTCCTCTCGTCTCTTCAAATTACTTCCATTTTTCCTGGCGGCGAGGGTTAACCTGGTGTACAGTATCCAACCTCGGGTATGTTATAGCGGGTTATAGTAGCTTCGTACAGCTGGCGTCTGCGATACCTGCGGGTTTTTGTAGCGTCCCCTAGTTGGGCTCGATGGGGGGGCGGCTGGCCTCGCTACCGAAAACAAGAAACCTCTTATGGGTTCAACCTCTTTCCCAAACCTCCCCAATTGCCTTCTTTCTAAAAGAGGGCGCACCGAAGAAAGCTTTCAGTTTAACGCAAAGAACATTGATAATTTTCCACGTTTCCACATCATCCACACCGAATGTCCAGGAATAACAGCAAGAGCAGTGTCACCTTTCCTAGTTTCAAAGTGTCTTACAGACACTATTGGAGCCGGTTACAAAGCCACAAGAATGGCCAGTGGAGACATTCTCCTAGAACTTCAGCAGAAGGCCCAGTATGACAAGCTCAAATCTCTCACATCTTTTGGCAGCACTCCTATAACCGTAACAGCGCACCGTTCCTTGAAACAGTCCGTGGTGTGGTTTCCGACAGTGACCTGAATCTCACCGAGAGTGAGCTCCTTGACGGATTTAAAGACCAGAATGCTGTACAGGCGCAGAGAATTAAAATAAGGCGCAACGACCAGGAAATACCCACAAAGCATTTAATCCTCACCTTTGGCACTGCCACACTCCCAGAGTATATCCAAGCAGGATACATAAAGATGCGCGTCCGACCTTACATACCTAATCCTCGCAGGTGCTTCAAGTGTCAGAAGTTTGGTCACAGCTCACAGAGCTGCCGCGGCCGAATGTCATGTGCAAAATGTGGTGCTCAAGAACATGCAGTCGAGGATTGCAACTGACCCGCACTGTTCGAACTGCGACGGAGATCACCCTGCGTATTCGCGCTCTTGCCCTGCGTGGAAAAGAGAGAAGGATATTATAGCACTGAAGGTTAAAGAAAACATCTCTTTTAATGAAGCTCGGAAACGGTTTTCATTTGTCAAACCCCCGCAGGGGCGTCTGCGCGAGCAGGCGTTTGGTGTGTGGCGACACCACGGACCCGAGCTAACGGGGGGGGTTTCGACTCCCTCCCACGCCTAGCCGTGCGTGGCTGAGCCGTGTCCGGGGAAAAGGGGAATCCTGGGGGTTGAGCCGACGCCGGGTGATTGGACCTTTAAGGCCCCCCCGGCGGAGGCAACACACCCCTTTGGCCCCAGCTTCACGTAGACGGCACCCCTGGGCTGACCCACCCAGGGGAAATCGGCAGTCGCCTTTTCCTGTCTCTCTCTACCCTTATCTTCGTCTTTCTCTCTCTTTTAATCTTTCCTGTCATCTCCTCTCTTCCATTCCCTTCCAATTTTCCAGGCGGCGAGGGTTAACCTTGTGTGTCATATCCAGTCTTGGGTATGAATATTGGGCTATAGCAGCGGTGTATAGCTGGCGTCTGCAGGTTCTTGAAACCTGTAGCGCCCCCCATGTTGGGCTCGGTGGTGGGTGGCTACCACCGTTGCCGAATTTCGAAAGAATCCTATGGCAGACGCTTTTCTCCATCTTCCAGATCGGGCTGTAAAAAGAGGTCGCACCGAAGTACCTTTTCAATTTAATATCCGTACCGACTTTGACAACTTTCCTCGTTTCCATGTCTTGCACAGCGAAGGAACCTCAAGCTTGCGTAAATTGTCCCCATTCTTGGTGGCGAAATCTCTCGGAGAAGCTATTGGTAAAGACTACAAATAATCCAAAATGAGCAGCGGAGATCTCTTAATCGAACTGAAAAAGAAAGAACAAATATAAAAGCTATATGATCTAGTCAGCATCGACAACACTGATGTCACAATCACCGCCCATCGTTCGCTGAACACCTGCAGGGGCGTTATCTCAGAAGAAGACTTCCTGAACTTGAGTGACGAGGAGCTCCTTGAGGGTTTCCAAGACCAAAATGTCATAAAGGTACAAAGAATAACAATCAGACGAAACAACGAACAACTCCCAACTAAACACATCATCCTAACTTTCGGAACGAGCACTCTCCCCAGCTCTCTAGACGCAGGATATCTCAAGATCAACGTCAGACCATACATACCGAACCCGAGGCGCTGCTTCAAGTGCCAAAGGTTTGGCCATGCATCACAATCATGTAGAGGCAAAGAGGCATGCGCCAAGTGCAGCGCCAATGGCCACTCGGCTGACACGTGTCAGGAATCCCCCCTGCTGCGTGAACTGCAAAGGCGACCATCCGGCCTATTCTAGATCATGCCCTTGTTGGAAGAAAGAAAAAGAAGTCATTGCCCTCACTGGTAAAGAGAAAATTTCATTTTTTGATGCGAGGAAGAGGCTTGGAGTCTTGCCTCAGAGAAGTTTTGCTAGCGTGGTGCGGCAGGGGGGCAGCACCACGACAGCTTCAGGAGCCTGCAGCGGCCACCGCCTGTGGTCCCGCAGCAGCTCCACCTGCCCCCGTGGTGGTAGCAGCCAGTGCTGCTCCATCATCATCAAAGGCGGGCCCACAGACTCTGTCTGTGCAGGCCCCGCGACTCAATCGGACACCAAGGCCCGAGACGCGCGTCTCAGGGCCAGGCCCTCGATCCTCCAGTGCCTCTGAGAAGGCTATGGAGGTCGATGGAAAAACCATGGCGTCATCGACGCCGAAAGAGCAGCGCTCTTCGGAGCGCACTAAAAAAGAAAAAATCACCCTGAACACACAAGAAAAGGGACCGGTAACCTGAATGGTTACCGGTCTCGCTAGCAATATGTGTTTGTTACCAACACAGGTCACCTATATATATTGTAGTGGTGAAAGAGCAAAGGATTCGCCAGTGGGACGCTCGCTCTGTGCGACGCGCGAGCGCTGTTCACGAGCTGTTGGTGCCGAGCCTGTTAGACTGTTTCCTCGCTGTGCCGGCTTCCTGCCAGTTGCCAGACGTCATCAAATAAACCCCCTTGCAAAGTGGTGGAGGTGTGCTGGGTAATTAAATCTGGAACTTCGAAGCCGGAAGTTGCCCACCGCCCCGACAATGCCTGAAGAGACCACCGAGCAAGGCACCACCCAGCAAAGCACGGCCCAGTCTCCACTGGTAATCGTGCCTACAACCCTGCGTCAGCGAGATCCCCCCCTTCTTCGGCGGCACCGAGGACCAAGATGTAGAAGACTGGCTGTTGTTGTTTGAAAAGGTGAGCGCTGCCAACAAATGGGACGACCCCTCAAAATTGGAATATGTCCCATTTTATCTGAAAGATGTCGCCAGCCTGTGGTTCCACAACCACAATTCCGAATTCTCGACATGGGCCGCTTTCAAAACCATCTTTGCTGCAGTGTTTGGTCGCCCAGCAGTACGCAAGCTCCGCGCCGAGCAGCGCCTGCGCGCACGTGCGCAAAAGCAGGGCGAGAGTTTCACTAGCTACATCGAAGATTTAATCGACCTATGCAAGCGCCTGAACCCAGAGATGAGCGAGCAAGAGAAGGTCAAGCAGATCTTGAAAGGCATAGACGACGATGCCTTCCAAATGTTGCTGGCGAAAGACCCACGTACCGTATCCGACCTTGTGACCGTGTGCCAGAGCTTTGAAGAACTTCGTAAGCAACGCGCCTCAGTTCGGAGGTCGACGGCAGTAGACGACTCCCTCGCCGCCTTGACCACCGGTGGTGACAACACCCTCCTGGCACAGATAAAAGAATATGTGCGCGAAGAAGTGGCGCGACAGCTTTCATGCTTGTCATACTTGCCGACCACCGAACCGCCCACAAGCTGCCTAGCGCCGACCATCAGACAGGCTATTCAGGAGCAGGTCTCCGAGGCGTTGCCGTCCGCTTCCCCACCGACACCAGTCGCCGCGCCACTGACTTATGCAGCTGCCGCGGCAAGGCCACCTCGTCGTCTGCCGGTATCGCCCCCCGCAGCCCGTTCGACCGTCCACCGTGCCACTGTCAGGTACACCGCAGCAATACGGAAATCCCTGGCGTACTGCTGACAACCGGCCGATCTGCTATGCTTGCGGAATTCCAGGCCACGTAGCACGCTTCTGTCGTCGGCGCTTCGCGGTGAACCCGGATGCACCGAGATATGCTGACTACTCGTTTCGGCCTCCATACCGCGCGCCTTACACGCCACCTGAAGTTTACGAACGCGACCCTCCACCTGCTACAGACACCCAAACGTTCGCTTCTCGTCGCTCCCCTTCACCTTCATCACGCCGTCGTTCTGTGTCACCTATGCGTCGCCGACCCATCTCCACTGAGACGGAAAACTGAGTGCCGCAGCTCCGGAGGCACGAGCTGCGTCGTCGTCTATTTGTGTAAGTCCTCGCCTGCCTCCTGCCAATCTTATTGATGTGAACGTCGAAGGTGTACGAACACTTGCGCTCATAGATACTGGTGCCGCGATATCCGTGATAAGTCAAAAACTCTGCCGCTCTATTCGTAAAGTCACGACGCTGTCTCGCGTGATGTCCCTCAGCACTGCAAGCGCACAACAAATTGAGCCCGTTGCAGCATGTACGGCCAAAGTGGTCATTCGAGACGTGTTGTACACCATCGAATTTCTTGTATTGGCTTCGTGCTCCCACGATGTTATTCTCGGATGGGATTTCTTGTCGCGCCATCACGCCGTTGTCGACTGCGCTCGTGCCGAGGTGGAACTATCTGCGTTTCGTGATGCGCCTTCTGTCGATGTTCCCATATCTACTGTGACCAAGCTTGTCGTTGCGACGGACATTGACCTTCCTCCTGTCAGCGCCGTATTTGTTCCCGCCTACTGCGCTTCGCTTTCTGACGCTACCGTTCTGTTCACGCCATCTGACCTCTTCGGTAGCCGCCACCACACGTCGCTGCCATTCGCCGTTCTGGCACTTCGTCAAGATACCACTGGAATACTAATTTCCAATCCCAACTCGTGCCCTCTTAGTCTCCGCCGTAACGAGACGCTCGGCCATATTCAAGCTATCGACGAAGACATTATTGTACCCATTGATTCCTTCGAAACCACGCAACATCCGGAGCTGAACGCATTGACTCCTCACCTTGCTTCTGACGGCGTGTCCTCGGATGCATTTCACCGTTCCATCGACAGCCATCTCGCTCCGGCTCAACGAGAGCAACTTCTTACTCTTCTGCACGAGTTCAGAAGTTCGTTTGACTTCCCCCAAACGGCACTCGGTCGAACAAACACCGTTGTCCATAAAATTGACACTGGGACCAATACGCCTTTGCGCCAGCGCCCCTATCGCGTATCACCAGTGGAGCGGCGCGTAATTACAGAGCAAGTAGACGACATGCTACAGCGCGGAGTCATCACGCCTTCTTGTAGTCCTTGGTCTTCCCCGGTTGTACTCATCAAGAAGAAAGATGGTTCCATCCGCTTCTGGCGTCGAAGTACCCTGTACGGTCCGAAGTATCGTCGAAGAAGCTTCTCACTGAGTCCCCGTCGGCGTATTGGCGTCCACACCCATACACGGTCACCGGGTTGGTATTCCGTGTGGCGTCGTCGAAGGTTGTAGCGGCGACTGTCAGTCCTCTGCTGGTTTTTGATCCGTAGGTGGGCGAGCTGTCGTGCTTCTTCGGCGCGCTGTAGGTAGGTGGTCACGTCGATGTTTTCCTCGTCGGTCACGTTTGGTAACATGGCGTCGAGCGTCGTTGCCGGGCTCCGTCCGTAGACCAACTTGTATGGCGTGAACTGCGTCGTTTCTTGTACGGCCGTGTTGTACGCGAAGGTCACGTACGGAAGGATGGCGTCCCACGTCTTGTGTTCGACGTCGACGTACATGGCCAGCATGTCGGCAATGGTCTTATTTAGACGCTCGGTGAGGCCGTTGGTCTGTGGGTGGTACGCGGTGGTCCGGCGGTGGCTTGTGTGGCTGTATCCCAAGATCGCCTGAGTTAGGTCCGCGGTAAATGCCGTACCTCTGTCAGTAATGAGGACCTCTGGGGCGCCATGACGCAGGACGATGTTCTCGACGAAGAACTTTGCTACCTCGGCGGCGCTGCCTTTGGGCAGGGCCCTCGTCTCGGCGTAGCGGGTGAGGTAGTCAGTAGCTACGACAATCCATTTGTTTCCGGAATTCGACGTCGGGAAGGGCCCCAGTAAGTCCATGCCGATTTGTTGGAACGGCCGGCGAGGTGGCTCGATGGGCTGCAGAAGTCCAGCTGGCCTAGTCGGAGGTGTCTTCCGTCGCTGACAATCTCGGCAAGGCTTTGCGTAGTGGCTGACGTCGGCAGTGAGACGAGGCCAGTAATACCTTTCTTGTACCCTCGCTAGCGTACGGGAAAGTCCAAGGTGTCTAGCAGTCGGGTCGTCATGGAGAGCGTCCACAACTTCTGGACGTAACGCGGAAGGTACTACGAGGAGGTAGTTGGCCCGAAGTGGCGAGAAGTTTTTCTTTAGGAGAACGCCGTTCCGCAAAAAAAAAACGACTCCAGTCCTCGTCTGAACACCTTTGGAACAACGGTGGCCTTGCCCTCGAGGTATTCCACAAGGCCCTTGAGTTCCGGATCGGCTCGCTGTCGTTCGGCGAAGTCATCATTTCTTAAGGCTCCCAAGAAGTAGTCGTCGTCCTGGTCTGCCTGGGGTGGCGGCTCGACGGGGGCGCGAGACAGGCAGTCGGCGTCAGAGTGCTTTCGTCCGGACTTGTAAACGACGGTAATGTCGAATTCTTGAAGTCTTAGACTCCATCTTTTGAGACGACCTGAAGGGTCCTTCAAGTTAGCTAGCCAACACAAGGCGTGGTGGTCGCTCACAACTTTGAAGGGCCTCCCGTAGAGATAGGGGCGGAACTTTGACGTAGCCCAGATAATGGCGAGGCACTCCTCTTCTGTTGTGGAATAGTTGGTCTCTGCCTTGGATAGCGACCGGCTAGCATAACTGATGACCCTTTCCAGTCCGTCCGTCCTCTGCACAAGGACGGCGCCGAGTCCCACGCGGCTTGCGTCGGTGTGCACTTCTGTTTCGGCGTGTTCGTCGAAATGCGCAAGTAACGGAGGCGTTTGCAGGCGTCGTTTTAGTTCTTGAAATGCTTCCTCTTGTGGCGTTTCCCACTTGAACTCGACGTCGGTTCTGGTCAGGTTAGTGAGTGGCTCGGCGATGCGGGCAAAATTTTTGACGAACCGCCTGTAATAGGCGCACAGGCCAAGAAATCGACGGACGGCCTTCTTGTCGGCGGGTGGCGGGAATGTAGCGATGGCGGCTGTCTTCTGAGGGTCGGGGCGTACTCCGGACTTGCTGATGACGTGACCCAAGAACAAGAGCTCCTCGTATGCGAAGTTGCACTTTTCAGGCTTCAAGGTGAGGCCGGAGGTCTTGATTGCTTCAAGTACTGCGGCAAGTCGCCGGAGGTGTTCGTCGAAGTTTGAAGCAAACACAATGACGTCGTCTAGGTACACAAGGCAAGTCTGCCACTTCAGTCCTGCCAGTACTGTATCCATAACCCGTTGGAAAGTCGCAGGCGCCGAGCAAAGACCGAAGGGCATGACCTTGAACTCGAAGAGGCCGTCTGGTGTTATAAACGCGGTCTTCTCTCGGTCTCTCTCGTCGACTTCAATTTGCCAATAGCCGGTCTTGAGGTCCATCGACGAAAAGTACCTCGCGTTGTGGAGGCGATCCAGGGTGTCGTCAATCCGTGGGAGAGGGTACACGTCCTTCTTCGTTATTTTGTTCAGGCGGCGATAATCGACGCAGAAGCGTAGGGTTCCGTCCTTTTTCTTCACTAACACCACGGGTGACGCCCACGGGCTCTTTGAAGGCTGGATGATGTCGTCGCGTAGCATTTCGTCGACTTGGTTCTTTATGGCCTCGCGTTCCCGCGTTGAAACTCTGTACGGGCTCTGACGTAGTGGCCTGGCACTTTCGTCTGTTATGATGCGGTGTTGTGCGACTGGGGTCTGTCGAACTCTTGATGACGACGAAAAGCAGTCCTTGTATTGCAGGAGCAGGGTTTTCAGCTGTTCTTGTTTATGCGTCGGAAGGCTCGGATTGACGTCGAAAGTTAGTTGGTGAGCTTGGTTCGTCGTAGGATGTTCGGGAAACTCGGCGAGAGCGAGGGCGTCGCTGGCTTCCACAATTTCTTCGATGTAAGCGACCGTCGTGCCTTTGCTCACATGCTTGTATTCGTTGCTGAAGTTCGTGAGCATCACTGTTGCTTTCCCTTCACGCAACTCGGCGATGCCTCTTGCGACGCAAATCTGACGGTTTACAAGCAGGTGCTGATCGCCCTCGATGACGCCTTTGAAGTCTGTGGGTTTTTCGGTGCCGACGGAAATGATGACGCTGGAGAGAGGCGGAACGGTGACGTGCTCTTCCATCACGTTCAGTGCAGGGTTCCCTGGCGTCGCGTGGGGCGGGAGCGCTTTTTCTGAGGTTAGTGTTATCGACTCAGACCTCAGGTCGATGACGGCGCCGTGGTCACTTAGGAAGTCCATTCCAAGTATCGCATCCCTGGAGCAATGTTGTAGGATTACAAAGCTCGCAGGATACGTCCGGTTATTAATGGTGACTCTTGCCGTGCAGACTCTAATCGGCGTTATCAGGGGGCCTCCAACTGTTTCAAGCAGCGCTTCGGCCCTCTCCTTGCGGATGACGCTCGTGAAAGTGCCAAGGAACCTGGTGCGAAATATGTCCCACGTTGTCAGGGTTCGCTCTTGGTTCTCGAACCAGGTACGAGCGGCGTCTTGCAAGGCGAAGTACACATGTCTAAGCTTGTCTTCGCTGGTCCAGGCATTGAAAGCGGCGACTCGGTCGTATGCCTCGAGCCAGCTTTCCGGGTCCTCAAGTGCTGAACCACGGAAGGTGGGTGGTTCCTTGGGTTGCCGCAGCAGGATGGGCGCGGACGGCACAGGGGCTGTCATCGTCGCTGCGGTCGAGGTCAGGGTCTTGGTCTGCCGGGTCTTTTCAGGTAGAAGCCCGTACTTTGGCGGTAGACCTAGTTGCCTGCGGCTTGTTCGCTGCTCGGGGTTGTCGTCGACGTCGTCTTCACGACTGGCGCTGGGTTCACGGCTTGACGGGGGGCGTCCGGTGCATGAAAGAAGCAGCACCTCCACCAGATGTCACGTGGGTGTGACGTCGACGAAGGCAGCAGGCGACGTGTCCGAGATGAAACTGTTTATTAGGCCGTAACTTGTGGCCGGTAAAGGGAGAGTAAGATTACAGCAATACACGCTGGCACTGATAGTGGCGAACAGAGCGTCGGCCGTCGATTAACTGATCATCGTTGGAGCGCGCCGGCTTTTATACATCACGCGTCAAGCATTCTAGGCTTATCACTGGTCGTCGCACAAGCTCTGGAATAATCTTGAGTGTTCGCGTGCTGTGCGCAGTGTTAAGAAAACGATCTACTACAAACGTGAAGCTTCTCGAACACTGAGGCGCGGTCTGCGCCAAGCGTTGCTCACACTCTTTGCGGGGTTAAACAAAGCACTTCAAACTAACACGCGTGGCAATATACTAAAGATCTTATCCCATAAGCACTGGGGTTCTGACCGACTATGCCTACTGAAGGTTTATCGCTCTGTTATACGCAGTATTTTTGACTACGGGTGTGTTGTTTACGGCTCGGCAAGAGAGTCTTACATACGGCGCCTTGACCCCGTACACAATCTCGGTCTGCGCTTATCATAACACTGGCGCTTATAGAACATCCCTAGTTCAGAGTTTATACGTGGATTGTAATGAACCTCCACTACACCAGCGTCGAGTACTTTTAACCCTCTCCTATGTTTTTTAAAAATCAGATCACTACCTCAACATATATGCCATGACATCACGACGAAATGCTACTCACGCATACACTACTCTAACAAGCCACACTCCATCAAACCACTGATTTTACGCTTTGAAGAGCACTGCCGCGCGTACGGTATTTCTAATGACGCTATCAATATCGCCAAAAAACCACTGAGACTGCCGCCGTGGTCTGACCTGACTCAGCTTTGCGACTTCTCACTGACCCACTTGAAGAAAAAACACACAGCACCAGACCACATAATTCAGGAATTCCGGGCACTTCAAGAAATATACAAAGATTATACCGAAGTTTACACGGATGGCTCGAAAACTAAAAACCACGTGGGCGTGGGAATTGTGATGGACGAAAGCGCTATCAGTATTAGAGTGCCTCAGCTCATGTCCATCTTCAGCGCTGAAGTGTACGCCTTATGGGAAGCAGTGCAAAAAATCATCACTGGCAGATACAAAAAAGCAGTCATATACACTGATTCATTAAGTTCACTAAAAGTGCTACACTTAAAATCTGGACTGTGAACCGTTACTTGGCGATATTCTACACATGGTTGTTTTAAACAGTGACGGTGTGACCATCCGTTTTTGCTGGGTGCCAAGTCACGTCGGGATACCAGGCAACGAAAAGGCAGACAAATGCGCCTCTCTAGCAGCAGAAAAAACCATTAAACAAATAAATATTCCCTTTAAAGACAGCCAGCGTAGTATTCGTCAAGCCTTGTTATCGAAATGGCAGCAACAGTGGGACTCCTGCACAAGTAATAAGCTTCATTTGGTGAAGCCCATAGTGGGCGAATGGAAGACATGCCGACATCAACAACGTTTCATCGAGGTTATTTTATGCAGACTCCGAATCGGGCACACGCACCTCACACACAGCTTTTTGCTTCGAAAGGAAGACATGCCTCAATGTGAAAAATGCCAACAGCCATTAACAGTTGCACATATCCTTCTCACGTGTCCATACGGTGAAACAAATAGAAAAAAGCACTTCAGAGAACTATATAAGCATCAGATACTGATGCACCCGAGTCTCATTCTAGGAGATGACGCACTTGTTCCTTTGTCAAATGTCATCGATTTCTTAAAGGACAGCGGCTTTTTAAATAAACTTTGGAACAACATATAACGTACTGGTTATAACAAAATACCTTGTGTTTGGCGCAGCTTAGCCTCAGTTGCTCTTGCGCCATTAAATCCAATTTAACTAACTAACATTTGTCAAACCATCTTATGCCGGTGCGGCGCGCGCGGGGGTGACGCCGCAACGGCCTTTTGCGGCTGCGCGGTTTACGCAGAAAGGTCCGCGAGCAACTTCTGCCCTCGCAGAATCATCCACACCTACAGCGGAAGTAGCCCGTGCTGCTCCGCTGCCAAAGAGCATGCAGGCCTCCGGGTCTGCAGTCCCCGGGCCATCTGCTCAGGCAGAGAGCCCTAAGACTCGCACACCCGTACGCGTAAACCGCGATCGGGCATCCAGCGTCTCTGCCCAGGCGATGGACACAACGCAAAGCCTATTGGCGCCTCAGGCGCCGAAGGAACGGCGTGGCTCAATGGAGCGCGCCAAAAAAGGAAAGCCCCGTATTAGGGGCCCCGAAACTGCTGACTAAGCTAAGGTCGTCTATTTAGACGCACAGCACAAAAACACTCTCAAAATGGCTACACAAATAATACACTGGAATGTTAGGGGTTTGCTCCACAATCTCGATGACGTCATAGAACTCTTACAGAAATACAATCCCAAGGTGCGGTGCGTCCAAGAGACACATCTGAAGTCATCACAAGCGAACTTTCTGCGTCAGTGCGCTATGTTCCGCAAGGACCGGGATGATGCCACGGCTTCGTCCGGTGGTGTAGCTATTGTAAACAAATCTGTGCCTTGCCAACCTATTAGTCTTCAGACGGTACTCGAAGCAGTGTCTGTCCGCGTCATTCTGTTTGACAAATTAGTCACTGTGTGCTCAATATATATACCACCAAACTATAAACTTAGCTGCACAGATTTCTATCAGCTCATTGATCAGCTCCCGGCATCCTACATTGTTGGTGGCGATTTTAATGCTCACAACACTCTGTGGGGGGGACACCCGCTGTGATGCGAGAGGCCGACTACTAGAACAATTTCTCCTGGGTTCCGGAGCATGCCTCTTCAATAAAAAAGAGCCTACCTATTACAACGTCCACCATAACTCATATTCATCGATAGATTGGGCGCTTGGCTCTCCTTCTCTTTTCGCCGAGTTAGAATGGAATGTGGTCAAGAATCCGTACGGTAGCGACCACTGTCCTGCTACGCTAAACTTGACAACACCACATGACTTTGCCCCTCGTATTCCCAAATGGAAAATAGCGTCCGCTGACTTAGATAAATTTAAAGAATCAACACTTTTATCTTGTGATTTTATAAATAATCATAACATCAATGGCGCAGTAGCATTTTTCAGTGCTTTTATTCTTGATGCTGCTGAAAAGTGTATCCCGCAAACAAATGGTCACTTGGGTCGAAGACGTGTTCCCTGGTGGAACGAGGACTGTAGGGATGCGCGTAAGAAACAAAATAAAGCCTGGGGTGTTCTGCGCCGATATCCGAATGCAGAAAACCTCGTGGAATTTAAAAAAAGCCGGCAGATCCCACGCACTGTGGGAATCGATGTAATGCGAAGCAGCCAGGAAGGAGCAAATCGTGATTTACATAATTTGCATGTCATGTTTTACATGTTACGACCGGTCATTTGTGTTCGTCATACAGTGACGTCGCGATATGCCAATTTTTGTGTATGTCAAGCTAGCGAACTGGACGCAAGCGCACCATGAGCGTGGTATGTAAATGGCATTGTAGATGGCATGCATGCCAAGATTTTCATGTTGCCATCTGCCACTTATGTTCTTTATATAGTCATGTCACTTGGTGTATATAGTCATGTCATTTGGTGTTTATCAAGCTAACGAAACGGCCGCGAGCGCGCCATGAGCGTGGAATGCAAGTCATGTCGCTCATGAAATGTCATGATTTCCATATTACCACTAGTCATTTATGTTCGTCATACAGTCATGTCACTCAATACCAAATTTGGTGTATATCAAGCTAACGAAACGGCCGCGAGCGCGCCATGAGCGTGGCATGTAAATCATACTTTTCATGACAAGTTAGTCATGATTTTCTTGGTATGACCAGCCATTTATGTTCGTCATACAGTCATGTTATGCCATACCAAATTTGGTATAAATCCCATTAACGATACGGCCAGGAGAGCACAAAGTCGTAGGCGGCTAGATAGATAGATAGATAGATAGATAGATAGATAGATAGATAGATAGATAGATAGATAGATAGATAGATAGATAGAGAGCTAGATACGCTCAAAGTCGCCGAAGTTCGCTAAGAAATGCGTCGCATTTAAAAAGTGAAATCACTGGGTAGGCGAACACGACGTCAGGCAAGAAGAGAGAGTTAGGTGAAGTTCCTTTCCGGCATTAACTCCTACACCCAAGAAAGGAAAGTTTGGAGTGGCCTCAGAAGTCTTAAGGGGCAGCAAGCTCATCCCTTGCCTTTGGTGAGCCAAGGAGACACACTGGAGGGCCAGGCCAACTCCCTTGGCGAGCACTTTGAGCGGGTCTCCAGCTCCGCGCACTACTCAAAATCTTTCTTAAAATATAAAGGAATGGTAGAACGCATAACGCTCGAGTGTAAGTCTAGGACAAACGAACAATACAACACTCCATTTAATATTGCCGAGCTTAGGGCGGCCTTGAACTCATGCCAGAGCACAGCACCGGGACCCGACAGAATTATGTATGATATGCTCAAGCACCTTCACAATGACACAGAAAGCGCTTTACTTGCCCTGTATAACACTATCTGGGCTGCCGGGTACCTGCCGTCCACGTGGAAGGAGGCCATTGTTATCGCTGTTCTAAAGGAAGGCAAGGGCCCCTCTTCAGTTACAAGCTACTGTCCAATAGCCCTTACAAGCTGCTTGTGTAAGGTGTTCGACAAAATGATAAACAGAAGACTTTCGCATTTTCTAGAAACCAACAAACTTCTTGAACCTTATCAATGTGGTTTCAGAGAGGGCCGGTCCACTACTGACCACCTTGGACGCATCGAATCATACATCCGCGACGCGTTTATCCACAAGCATATGACACCACACGGCGTTACCGTTACAGCATCCTCAGAGATTTGTCAGACATGGGTATCCATGGTAACATGCTGAAGATCATAAAAAACTACTTATCCGAACGAACCTTCCGTGTCCGTATTGTGAGTGTCTTGTCCAGGCCATTTATTCAGGAAACGGGGTACCGCAAGGTGGTGTACTTAGCTGTACCCTTTTTAATGTTAAAATGAACTCCTAACGCTCATCGATCCCAAATGCCATGTTTTACTCTGTATATGTTGACGATGTGCTAAGTAGGGTTCAAATCGTGCAACTTCGCAATTTGTGAGAGACAAGTGCAGCTTGGCCTGAACAGGGTGTTGAAATGGGTGATCGAAAATGGATTTAACCTGAATCCGCTTACAAGCCAATGTGTCCTATTTTCAAGAAAACAAGGACTTGTCCCTGTCCCTAATATTGAACTGCACAAGCAGCTTGTAACTGTAAGCACAGAACATAAGTTCCCAGGCATTATTCTTGATGCAAAGTTGACATTCATTTCCCACATTAAATATCTTAAAGGCAAGTGCCTCAAAACGATGAACATTATGAAAATCTTGTCGCACACAACGTGGGGCAGTGACAGAAAATGCCTATTAAACCTGTACAGAAGCCTCGTACAAACACGCCTAGACTACGGTACTGTGGTATACGACTCTGCTACACAAAGTGCCCTGAAGATTTTGGATCCTGTACATCACTTGGGTATCCGTATTTCTGCAGGTGCATTCAGGACCAGTCCTGTACCGAGCCTTTATGTTGAGTCCAATGTATGGTCACTGCACTTGCAGAGATCGTACACTAGCTTTATGTATTTTCTGAAAGTAAATTCAAACAGAGAGCATCCTTGCTACTCAACCGTTAACGATACCTCAGGTACAACTCTCTTTCGAAATAGACCTTCACTAAGAGAATACTTCTCACTTCGTGTGAGGAAACTCAGCCGGGAAATGGGCATACCACTTTTCCAATATCAACTAATGGCTCCAGAAACATCACTGCCGCCCTGGCAGTGGCAGATTGTGGATTGTGACACATAATTTGTTGAAGTAACTAAGCATGCCCGAGACATCCACATTCGAGCACATTACTTAGAACTTCAGACTAAGTACTCCTGCCCGGAATTTTACACGGATGCATCAAGGTCACATGCCGGTGTTTCTTGTGGAGTCGTGGGACCATCGTTTTTAGAATCTGATGTACTTCATACAGACACAAGCATTTTCATCGCAGAACCCTATGCAGTAACGTCGGCTGTGCAGCATATTATGAAAACTAACCTCCGGAGGGCAGTTATATTCACAGACTCCCTTAGTGTTGTAAGATCATTACTGTCATTCAGGAAACACAAGAATCCTGTACTACATTAGCTTTATTCATTCCTTTGTGCACTGTACAGGGGCGACCAGCATGTCACGATATGCTGGGTGCCAGGCCACAGAGGTATTCAGGGTAATGTCCTAGCTGACGAAATCGCTAAATCGACTGCTACAAAACCCTGTAATCCCACCGCAGCTATCCCTGCGATTGACCTGAGACCTTCCATGAGAAGACAACTGAGACACCACTGGCAAAGGTCGTGGGACACCGAAACTTCCAATAAACTACATCTTATGAAACCTCAGCTAGGCACATCTACACCAGCAACAAAATCACGACAAATTGACGTCCTGTTATGCAGGCTGAGGAATAGGGCACGCATTTGGTACCCATAATTTTTTGCTAACTGGTAGTGAACCTCCTGTATGTGGTAATTGCAGTGAAAGACTGACCGCCCTCCACGTTCTTTTGGAGTGTAGGCAGATCGAGGATCTGAGCAAAAAATGTTGCAGTGACTTAGCTCGGCTACGCGTTGCGTTAGCAAAGGTTGAACTGATTATTCTTAGCTTCCCTGATTGTCTAGATCAGGGGTCTCAAACTCACCTCAGCCAGCGGGCCGCAGTCACGCAAATTAGTCCCGCAAGGGCGGGGGGCAGTGTAGGAGGTAGGAGCGGGGGGGGGGGGGGGCGCTGCTATTTGAAAGAAAACTTTCCCATATCTCATATACAGGTCATTTCTCGAGAAGATTTGGTGCCAAGATTCCAAAAACATGTCGATACCGCTCTCGAAAATTACTCAAATCTGGACGCCGATTGTGATATATAATTTTGTTTCGCGGTTATGTTTCAAAACAAGGTGAACACAAGGGATGCCTCACGGAGACAATGCCTTAGACCAGTCAGGTCTGTAGCTCACGAACATACTTGATAAGAAAGTTTAAAAAAAATGTTGGGCGAATACAGTCATGTGAGGGCCGCGGGCCGCAACCAAGGGCCTCGCGGGCCGCATGTGGCCCGCGGGCCGCGTGTTTGAGACCCCTGGTCTAGATTGTCTAGGATTAGCTTGATTATCATGCTCACTGCTGCTCCAATGACACACAAACACGGTATACGTATTATGTGGCACATGTATATTTTTGCTCAACGTCAGGTTGCTTCTCTATTGCCACAAAAACGGCTTGGTGATCAGTGAAGTAACACGCTGCCGTCTCTGGCCCCAAAACAGTATTCTGTTCATTCTTCCTACCCTCAACCGCTAATTGTCAGGCAACTACTTCGGGATCCGATGAGTCACGCTTCTCCGCTCTTCTGCACCGTTGGGCAGCATTTGCGCTCTCCTTCTCCATGGCTATACCACACTGGCAAACGCCAGTCAGAAGCGCAACGGCTCCAGCGCAGTGTCAGACGGCGACTGCACAGCGAAGGGTAATAGCTGCGCGCGCGCCGGCGCCAGTGCGTCTACCAGGGCTACGACGTCACTCTTCTGGAATGCGCAGACCGGCGGCGGCGGAGTGCGCAGTAGATGCCGGCTCCGGTGCGCCAGCTGTGTGACATCACTGATCCTCCCGCATGCGCAGCACGGCTCTTGATGAGCCGCGCGAAACGGGTTTGGCTAGGCCAGTGTAGCTAACGCTACAAAAAGCATTTTCCTATAGCTTACCATCAGCACATACCATTACACCCAGCAATGTTTCTTGGCAGAGAATCTCTCTTTAACACAGAGTCCCTTCTAAGCTTCCTCAATGACACTCGTTCCTTGCAAGTTATCGGTCCTAGAACCTCGCAGCACTGCCTCGTTCTTGAGGCTACTGTTACGAGTTTAACATCTGTATAGCACATGCCTCTCCACCCTTGTGTGCAAGGGCTTTGATGAGGCAATTGTGCTCGCTTACAGGCCTGTGCTTCAGTCCATCACCCCCTTCAAAGCAATCCATCTGTACATAGCACATTCCACCAATCATTGCCATCATTTTACTTCATATAAGTATGCTTAAAATGTACTTGTGGGCTAGTTGGTTAGTCATAATTACGATAAAACGGCAGCGCGCACCGGGTTAAGACACATACACGAAACACAAAAGGACGACACAAGCGCTGATCTTCAACTGTTGAAGATCAGCGCTGATCTTCAACAGTTGAAGATCAGCGCTTGTGTCGTCCTTTTGTGTTTCGTGTATGTGTCTTAACCCGGTGCGCGCTGCCGTTTTATCGTAATGATATAAGTATTTTTACGACAGGCTTTGCGATTTGTTTTTAGGCCACTATACAGCCATACTTCATCTATCATGGCGCTCTTTGGCCAAGCCTGGCCCTTGCGCCATTAAAATCCATATATCATCATCAGCACTTAACTGCTGCAAAGATTATGCCCCAGGCCCTGACCGTGTCATTCACCAAATGATCAAGCACTTACCCCACGAAACAAAGAAAACACTCCTCTGCATCTATAACGCGATATGGACTTCTGGTGAGATGCCCTCTGCCTGGAAAGAGGCCATTGTAATTCCTATTTTGAAACAAGGAAATGACCCATCTTGTGTATCCAGTTACAGACCCATCGTGCTAACAAGTTGCTTATGTAAGGTCCTCGAAAAAATTATAAACAGCCGGTTCATACATTTCCTCGAAACACACAAACTACTAGACCCGTACCAGTGCAGATTTAGGGAGGATCGATCCACAACCGACTACCTAATCCGCAATGAGTCACAAATTCGCGACGCATTTGTCCACAAACAATGCTTCCTTTCTGTTTTCCTAGATATGGAAAAGGCTTATGACACCATGTGGCGGGATGGAATACTCCGGGACTTGTCACACTTAGGCATACGGGGTCGGATGCTCAATATAATCGAAAGTTATCTGACTAACCGCACATTCCGCGTTCGGGTTGGAAATGCTCTGTCACGATCGTTCGTGCAGGAAACCGGCGTACCACAAGGCGGTGTACTTAGCTGCACACTTTTCATTATAAAAATGAATTCGTCGTATCTTTACATCCCACGAACTATGTTCTATTGCAATATGTGGATGACATTCAGATAGCGTTAAAATCTTGCAATCTAGCAATTTGTGAGCGGCAGGTCCAGCTTGGACTAAACAAGGTGTCCAAATGGGCAGATAACAACGTGTTCAGAATAAACCCGCAAATAAGCACCTGTGTTCTTTTTTCTAGGAATAGAGGTCTACCCCCAAATCCCGAAATTGAGCTGCATGGCCGGCAGATACCTGTGGAGGCGGAACATAAATTGCTAGGATTGATTCTTGACTCGAAACTCGCATACATACCACACATCAAATCTATAAAAAACAAGTGCATAAAAACAATGAACATCCTAAAAGTGCTGTCACAGACTGCATGGGGTAGTGACAAGAAGTGCCTGAAGAATCTTTATAAAAGCCTCATTCGGACGCGCCTAGATTATGGGGCCGTTGTGTATCAGTCTGCCACCGCAAGCGCTTTGAAGATGCTCGACCCCGTCCACCATCTAGGCACTCGCCTTTCTACGGGCGCTTTTAGAACGAGCCCCGTAGAAAGCCTGTACGCTGAATCCAATGAGTGGTCGCTCCACCTGCAAAGATCGTACACGTCCTTCACATATTTTCTCAAGGTGAACGCAAACAAAGAACATCCCTCACACTGTACTGTCAATGATTTATCGAGTTCTGCCCTCTTCAACAATCGTCCTGCGGTGAGAGAGCCCTACCCACTTCGAGTGAGAAGCCTTGCGGAGGAAATGGATATTCCACTTTTTGAACACTGTTTGATGGCCCCCCGCTGCACATCTCCCGCCATGGCAATGGCAGCTCATTGACTGTGATGTATCATTTTTGGAAGTCACGAAACACGCACCCATTGCACATATACGTACATACTTCCTCGAACTGCAGCACAAATACACATGTCCAGAATTCTTTACAGATGCCTCGAAGTCTCATACTGGTGTTTCATACGCAGCTGTCGGTCCATCCTTTTCAGACTCTGGTATATTGCACCCTAAAACAAGCATCTTCACAGCAGAGGCTCAGGCGATATTTGTGGCTGTCAAACACATCAAGGAATTAAAACTACAACACGCCATTATATACACGGATTCTCTGAGCATAGTAAGATCCTTAAAAACTCTGGAAAAACATAGAAATCCTGTCCTTGCGTCACTTTACTCTCTCTTATGCACGATCTACACACTAAAACAACATGTCGTAGTGTGCTGGGTGCCAGGGCACCGCGAGATCGGCGGAAACGAGTTGGCTGACCAACTAGCTGCATCTGCCCTGGACAACGCTACCGCTAATACATCCACAGCTCTCCCTACACTTGACCTCACACACTTCCTAAAACAAAAGCTCAGGGCGTATTGGCAGCGTTCATGGGATAAACAAACGCAAAACAAATTACATGTTATCAAGCCGAATCTTGAAAACTGGCCACAAGTATCCAGGTCGCGCCACACACAAGTAACACTTACCAGGCTACAAATAGGACACACACACAGCACACATCTATACCTCCTCTCCGGCGGTGATCAGCCCAGCTGAGAGAGATGTGGAGAACCACTTACGGTTCTCCACATCCTCGTCCAGTGCAGTGAATTAGACGCTATCAGAAAAAAAAGCATTTGTTATTACTGTACCGACAGCAACTTCCACTACACCCTGTCATGTTCTTCGGTAGGGATGCGCTTTTTAAACACGAATCATTGTTTGCGTTTTTAAAAGATGTTGATTATTTACATACTATATTCATAGGTGCTCCGTAGCCCGACCTCTAAACAGAGGTCGTTGCTGCGATGGCTACATTAAGGAAAGCACTTGCCTCGCGGCCCTTGGGTCCAAGGGCGTTGACGAGGCATTCGTGCTGTTGCCATATACCCCCCATCCAAGTTTCATTACCACGAGCACCGCCATTCATTCCTGCTACACAAATTTCACGTCACTCTCATCATTTTAACACTTATGTGTCTTACCCGCCTGAGGGCGCGGAATTTTAGGCCCCTTTACAGCCACATAACACTATCATAGTTCATATCCTCTACATAGTACCGTAAATCACATACCAATGTCATTTTGTCATCACTGTTCATGGCGCTCTTTGGCCAAGCATGGCCCTTGCGCCACTAAAACCCACATATCATCATCATATATCCAAAAATTGGTACGATGAGAGATTTCTGCATGACCAGCATAAATGCCAGGTGGTAATATGAAAATCATGACCTGCATGTCATGTACAACACCATTTACATGCCCCGCTCATGGCACGCTGACGGCCGTTTCGCTAGCTTGATATACACCAAATTTGGTATTGCGTGACGTGACTGTATGACGAGCATAAATGACAAGTGGTAATATGGAAATGATGGCATGTCATGTGCAACATTACTTGCATGCCACGCTCATGGTACTCCCGTGGCCGTTTCGCTAGCTTGATATACACCAAATTTTGTATTCAGCGACATGACTGTATGACGAGCATAAACGACAAGTGGTAACATGGAAATCATGACATGTCATGTGCAACATGACTTGCATGCCGCGCTCATAGCGCGCTCACGGCCGTTTGGCTAGCTTGATATACACCAAAATTGGAATTGCGGGATGTGAATGTATAGCGAACATAAGTGGCAGATGGTAACATGAAAATCTTGGCATGCATGTCATCTACAATGCCATTTACATGCCACGCTCATGGTGCGCTTGCGTCCGGTTCGCTAGCTTGATATACACCAAAATTAGTATCGCGTGACGTGACTGTATGACGAACATAAATTACAGGTCTTAACCTGTAAATCAGGATATGCATATTATGTACAGCATGATTTGCTCCTTGCTGGCTGCTTCACATTACATCGATTCCCACAGTGCGTGGGATCTGCCGTTCTTTTTTTAATCCGTGGGATCTGCCGTTTTTTAATCCGTGGGATCTGCAGTGCGTGGGATCTGCCGTTTTTTTTAAGTATTTGCTTTTTGATCGAATATGTTCACAAGTATGAACGGCAACACCAGTTCAAGATGGCTGGGCGTTCAGAAAGTGGTTACACTTTGGCCGAGTAGCTGAATCGGGTTACCGACAGACAGACAGAAAGACCAAAATTTTTGCGTTCAAGTATCCCAAGAAAGACTATCGTCTTTAATAATTAACCGTCGTGCGCTCGAGCAAACGAGCCGTTATAGGTGGAGCTACTTAATCAACAAAAACCGCAATATGTAAAATTTTTGTGTCAGTGCTCCTTTAAAGGGCCCCTCACCAGCCTGGGAAGATCCAAAAAACATGGTTGATCCCTCTGTCATAGGAATCGGTATAACAAGAAAGTGAAACTTGTCCTTACAGAAGTACTTGAATGTTTACTGTACATTGATATAAAAGAGCTTGTACAATGTCTACTGGTGTTTGACAGTTATAGCACCGTTTAACGTTGATGCATCCACGTTGACGCTTGGTGGTACATCTGTATCCCGACGACTAACGTCCATGAACAGTGGTTAAACAAACCCCCCGTGGTCATATAAGCTTGTGGTAGCTGTACCGTGAGAGCGGAGTCAGAGAAAGCGATGTGACAGCCAGAAGAGCGTCACTAATTGGACGCCGAATTTGGGCTAAGGTCCCCGACTCGCGGCATGTTATTGAACACCACTGCCCGACCAGAGGGAAACCCAACGCGCGTCGTGACTTCCTGTTGGCCGGCTGTGACTTTTCGTGGGGCGAGTTTAAGTTGGGAACGTGGAGTTACGGCCACGCTAAGCAATCGCGCGTCGCAGAGCTACCTTTGGTATGGATGGATGCTATGAGCGACGCCGACGCTGGGGGTAAGGTCGCCACCTGGCAGTGTGTTAATGCGTCGACAAAATTGCACTTTTCCTATTCGAAACGCGCCGAATGGGACGGACGCGTATAAATAGCGCTCTGAAGAAACTAATCTTGGCTTTGACAGTTATAATTAGAGGCCGGATTTTTAGGCACTTAAAAAGCGCGTTTTAGGCGCCAAAAATAGGCAGGCAAAACACAGTTTAAGGCTTCCAAAATCATAAATATAGGCACAATAAATTTTTACACAACTTCAAAATATTTGAAACAAAGACGTACGCGACCTGTATATACGACAGAAAAGCAAGAAATGTCATTGTTCACGATGACACAAAGGCGTCAACAGTTGAACATAGCCACGCAATTGTCCTTTTTGCCGCACGGTTCGTAGAACAGTCTGTCGTTTTATTCTCTATCATGGTGAGTAAAGTGTCCACCGTGGAATCGACACAGTCGTGGATCTCTTTATTTTCGGCATGCACCGAAACAGGTAGTTAGACCTCTAAAAAACTAGAAGGGAGGGATGCCTCGTATTGGCCGGGTCTACTCGCGTAGGCTCAGTTGCTACTCTGTCGACGAACACCTTTAAAGGGCCTCTCACCAGGTCTCAGCATTTAGAACTTACAAGTGTTTTGCATGAACTTGGCGCTCACGATCACGTCTGCCCAGATTTGCAACGTTACGCGTTGCAAATCTTGGCAACGTGATCGTCAACGTCTACATTCCATAGTAGACGTTGACGTTGACGGCCTTGTTATTAGTGCTCAACAGGAATATAATCATCCTGTTCATAAAAATGGCTCTGCCCTTGTTGCTGCTAAAAAGAAGCGAACGGGGGGCGGCGTCGCCCGCACCGTCGATGGGCTTGACGTCTCTTGGCGCGTACTTTAGTTACGAAAAAAAAGAAGAAACGAAAGGACAATGGACGTTTGCTGCGCAGTCTAAACGAGGTGCCCCAAAACTTTGGTGCATAGCAACTAATGCGTTTTACATTACCAAAAAAAGACGGCTTTCCCACGTACCACGGGTGTCACCATGACTAATATTCGAGCTACCTAATGTGCGTTGCGGTTTATTACATGGGACAACATTGAAGAGTTTGAACACTGGAGCAGCCATAGATACTAACTCAATTTTTTTCAATAGCATGGAAATGAGAAACAAGCATTTCTGGAAACTCCCATTCACTTAAGTCCCTCTAACAACAAAATACAGGTAAACTGTAGCACTGCAAATAGGGCTCGACTTCCTTGTTTTCACATAAATGAACATGCACTG
Source organism: Rhipicephalus appendiculatus (assembly GCA_030522465.1). Taxonomy (NCBI): domain Eukaryota; kingdom Metazoa; phylum Arthropoda; class Arachnida; order Ixodida; family Ixodidae; genus Rhipicephalus; species Rhipicephalus appendiculatus. Next base: position 166,857 of record JALIZH010022266.1, on the reverse strand, counting down.
TTCACCACAAAATACGCATCGAGTAAATATTTAAACATTCTATTCTCACGCCGTGTATGCTTCCAGGCAGTGCACGAAACATACTCAGATACCTGCTTATTGTTTTCTTGCACAGCTTGATGCTTTAAGAAAGACAATCACGTCTGTAAAACAAAGCAAAAATAATTGACCTATAACATATTATACAGCATTTGGTTCATGTAGTGGGAGAGTGCAAGAATTTTTTTTCTCTGAAATAAGATGAGGGCTGTGATGGTGTCGATACATTGCATAATTCTTGCTCGGAATGGCTCAGAAAGTGAATTTGTGAGCAGTGCTTCTGGTGAAAATATCATAGGGCCTATCCTGTTCCTGAAGCTTGTTACAACGAAAAGAACTTTCTAAAGGCTCTAAAAATAAGCAAAAAAAATGTCCTGTCCTGTGTCCTTTCATGTCCCGTCGTTTTAGCGCTGTTTTCACTTCTGTAAACATGAACCAACCAGCCCAAATGCGTACGCTACTGCAAAAAAAAAAAAATGAATTAGCATTCAGGTTCACAAATCACCAGGTTATTATCATGAATATGCTGGTGCATCTAGTGCACGTTTGCTCTTCATATTTTACAGCATTCATTGAAGTAAATCACTCCTGAAACTTCATGACGTGACAGATATCGGCCATAAGGTTGAAACTCAGCACTATATAGAAGGCTTTTGCACGTTGTCCGTAGTCGAAATATCCTCTATCGCAACAAACCACACCTGACACTTCATGACGTGACAGATATGAGTCATAAGATTGCAGCTGTGCACTGCGTTGAAGGCTTTCACACGTTCTTGGTAGCCTAAATATCTCCTAATGCGACAAACCACACCTGACTCTTCGTGATGCAACATATATCGGTCGCAAGATCGCAACCTCTGTGTAGACGGCTTTTATACGGTCTAGGTAGTCTAAATATCTCCTAACGCGACAAACCACACCTCACTCTTCGTGATACAAAATATATAGGTCATAAGATTGGAACCAACCTCTGTGTAGAAGGCTTTTGCACGATCTTGGTAATCTAAATATCCTCTAACTCATTTACAAGCTTCTTAGCTAATTAGCTGTCCAGCTGTAAACAAAATGTGCGTTATATTTAAGTAAACTGTAAAACAATCGAGAAACACCATTGTTCGCATTCTCCCTATTTTATGAGTATCAGAATAGACTAGGGAGAATATGTGTCAGAATTGACAACCTGCAAAAAAAGGTATGTGCAACAGGGCATGTGCTAATGTGTAGTTGCATGGCAGAGAAGCAGAACAAGAGACAAGAAGTGAAATAGCAGGCAACACAAGCAGCACTTAGCCATGCAACTTTCTTTTTCGATCACCACACTCGCGCACGTTGGAGCTTCTATTTTATACATGAATGTAAACGGGACCGCTGACAGCTGAATGTGTCGGCGTCGCAGGTATCCGGCACGAAATCACGTCACGCTGCTACCAACAAACGCACGCTTGTTCTTAGCTTGACAACGTACGCAAACGCTTCGGATTTGCACCGAAGCCAACCAATGTTTCAACGTCGTGAAATTCGCAAATCCATTCATGTACGTCGTCACATCACCGAAATGTGTTGGCAAGTGCGAGGTTCGTTTTCGGCAATGATGAGGCGAATGACGATGTTGAAAACAAACACACTGCGGACAAAAACTCCGGTGCAAGCGCCACGCCATGTCTCGGGCATCATATATAGTGTCTACGTTGCAACGGACACAACGACCGTCAATTTCCTTTAACCAGAGTTCCTCACATGAGCTGGTTCACACGAACTGGACGGTAGGCCTACGCTGAATGTAGACGACGCCGCTCGCAGTAGGCGAGGGCTCACGCTCAAGACTTCAAACCTCCGAAGCATGTCTACACTCGTTTCCAACACAGATAAACACAGATCAAAGCACAGGAGCAGCGACACGCCGCAGTAGTCGGTACGATGTTTTCACTCTGCCGACGATCGCACTCAAAACCGGCGCAAGGGCAGCCGGTAGGCATTCGCTGGATTTGTCGGCGTCGCTCGAACTCGGCACGAAACCGCATCCCACTGGTAACACTCGCAGTCGTTCGCCGTGTCGTTCGCCGTGTCAGGTGTGGCGCCGAAGCATCGCCGAAGAGGCGACGGCCATTAGGCATAGTGGTCGGAGGCATCGCGGCCTCTGATTGGTTCGCGCCGCCGTACGCGTGGTGACGTAGGCGAAAATTTTAAGCAGTGCTTGACTGACCCCTCGCTCCTCGAAGCGCCTCGTCGCGTATACCACTCCGCGGCCGACGCTGAGAGACGCATTTGACGCGTAGGCGCGAGCGTACGCGAGCATACGCGTGCCAGTGGTTGGGGCTTAACGACGCTCGCCGCGATTTTGGTGCATTCTCCCTAACAACAGTTCCAGCTGTGCGGCGCGGTGTGTCGCGGTAAGGATACGTGATCCGTGCAGTCTCTCCAAACTTGCGCGCACTGAGAGATCCATCCCAAAGAAATGGGCACTACACTACAGAGAACGCCGAAACGACACAACACCGCTCGCGTGCATGACCTGGCTCAGGCACGTCATGCGCACGTGACCTTGCTTGCGCATGACGCCTCCTCGCATAATGGTTTCGTGGCTCGTAATGAACCAACCTGAAAAATTGTTGGGGTCCAACGCTCTTCATTGGGCACGCATCAACAAACAAAACCAAACCGGCGTGCACATCGCATTTTTCGTACTTTTGATCTACACTCCTTTCCCCTGACAGCACTCCATTGTTTCGCATTGGTACGTCACCTTCCCGCGGCAGCACAGAGGGAGCTCCTGTTTCTTGTCCACTGCGACACCCATGTCTTCAAGGTGGTGCACTTCCATGTTTATTTCCCTCTCCCCATTCCATAGTAAACGTTGACTTGCTCCCATTTAGGGTTGCAGAAACAGCGTCTTTTCCTCTCCTGAACCTCTCCCCCTTTAGCCGCTCGCGACATCTCAGCGCGTTGGCGTAAGATGGCCGGCGCGTCCCATTTTACGGCTGCTAGCGGTTGTTTTCCGGAAATTGTTTGAACTAGAAGGCTAGTTTGAACCCCCTAGTATTCCTAAAGGTCAATGTTGCCTCGTAACATGAATAAGGGTCTCAAACTGCACTCGAAAGTGAAATGTGGGGTTAAAAAAAAGTCACAGTTTCACCGCAAGGGTGAAGCAATGAATGCGATAGCAAAAAATTGTAATGTTATACGAAGTGAGGCTGGCAGCTAACTCTTTTTGGATCCGATCTCACGCAACTCTAGAAAACGCTTGTTTAAGAGAATTCTCTTCGCGTTGAGAGCGCAGCACGTAGAAGGGTACGCCGGCCCGGCCGCCGAGAAGGGGAGATAACGCGCGCGCCCCCCGCTCGTAAAATCGAAGGTCGCTCGAGGGACCCCCCCCCCCCCCCCCCTCGCGTCTTTTCACGCTCACGAACGACGGGCGGGCCCGGTTATATATATACATATACATATACGGCAAATGACGCCGACGCCGACGGCGAAAACCAGCCGCGAGTGTCCATATAATTGCTATCGCAATAATAGTGTTCGTATAGACACCCATTGGGAAAATAAGCATTTATAGGCACTTATAGACGTTTAGGCACGATCGCCAAAAATAGGCATTTATAGGCACTATAAAACACTATAAAAGCCCTTCTTAACCTCTAATTCGTGCTTATATATGAATGTGGCACGATAGGAACGTAAGGAACAAAATAGACATTTGCCTATAATCCGTGATGTAGTCGGGGGGTCTGCCCAAGGGACCGGAGCCAGCCAAGTCGCTGGGAGAAGTCGAGCAGAGTAGCCGGAGCTGACAACAGGAATATTTATTTACAGTATTTACATGGTAGCGTGTTTTTACATGATGCAGGAAGATGATGATCAGGAGCGCCTCGGCGCTCGCGTTTTAAGGTCTTAGCCTTCCCAAGATTCCCTGCACGGGAAACAATAAAGTCCACGATAGTCCAATCAGGAAGTCGTCTTGACCTCCGCCTCCAAATGGGAAGGTCAAACGCCGCCTCCTTCCCCGCCCTGAAAAGAGGGAAGAGGCACGCCCAGTTCGCCCGGCGGCGAGGGAGATGAGTACGCAGGACACAACACAGCCCCTCACTGCACTGCACAATGACCTGGCCGAGGTGACGCACATTCCTGTAAACCAGCCGTGTAGTCGGGTGCAGCGATGACTCCGCTGCGACGCAAGTGCCTCCCAGGCGGCTGCCACGAAGGAACCCTGGGAGTGTGGGAAACGTGTCTCCCAAGTTCTCGGCTGATTGTTCGGTGCGTCGCGTAGCACGATGAACAAAGCAAGCAGCCTCGCCTGCAAACAGCCCCTCCTAGGCCATACCGTCAAAGTCGGTCAGGTGAGTCGAAAGGGGTTTGACGAGGTGCGCCGACGGGTTCAGTGCATGATTGCCATGTTGTCGCCGCTACTGGTGCTCTTCGGGGAACGCTGACCCGGGAATAAAGCAGGGCAGACTGGCGAAATAATCCCGATCGTCCAAGTGGAGCCAAGCCAAAAAGTCCGATCATAACATCCGGTCTTTAGTTATAATGCATAACTTCACTTTAGCAAGACCATTGTGAGGGGACAGTGGTAGATATAAAAGGCGCGTTTGTAATGCCTACAAAGTATGTGACCGTGGCGCAGCGGATAGCGTGCCCGGCTTCTCTTCTTGCGGACCAAGAGGCCGTAGGTTCGACTCCCGGTGACGGAGCTTTTTTTCTTTGTCTTGTGATCATGTGTATTTTTTCGACGTCATTTCCGTGACGAAAATACGTCACAGAAATCTTGGTGGACCTCGGCATAAAACACTTTTGTGTTAAAAAAAATATTGGCCGCGTATCTGCGTGCTTCACTGCAAATGTCGTTGAAAGACGATAGTCTTGGGCCGGCCGTACTACTATGTCTTGCCTCAGACAGCGGCTACTCTATGTTGAATCGGCCGCATCTGGCTGGCATTGATAAAATAGAGGAGGCGCTGCGTGAGATATGGACGCCATATGGCAGTGGCGTCGAGAAACATGAGCTTGTGCAGAACCCGGGGCCACTGCCAGCGCCATATCGTTGGTAGAGAGCTTTTATTGCGATATCAATTATATGGACACCTTCGGCTGGTTTTCGCCGTCGGCGTTGGCGTCGGTGTTGGCGTCGCCGTCGCCGTCATGTCCCGTATATGTATATGTATCTATATATAAAAACCTCAAAGAAAAATAATTCAGAAAAATGTTTCCGACGCGCGGCATCGAACCAGTGCTTCAAACGGCGAGCTATGTATATATAGCGATTCTTCAGCGTGTTTTCAGCATTACCAGCGAGATGGCGCAAAGGCCGCGCTCGGAGGGACTTAGCTGGGCGCCCCACTCGTCGCGACGCGCGCTCTCAGGCGCTCCTAGCTCTCCGGCGCGCACTTTGCCCGAGGGGGGGGGGGGAGGGTAGATGCCCGCGCGCGCGCGCGCTTATCTCGCGGTGGCGAGGAATGGGGCTTTCGCCGGAACGATAGCGTTGTAGTTACCGGGCGCGCGAAGGTCACATCGCTCGCTGCAGTCCCCCCCCGTTTGCGAAAAGAGCACGCTTTTTAAACACAGCGAAGTAACCACTGTGGCACTTGTTAGTTCGCGCTCGTCTGTACCTGTGAATACGTTTCATGCGTCGTTTTTGTTTGAGCAGCGCGTTAAGTGTCGAGCTGTGAACGTTGTTAGTTCGCTCTCGTCCTGTGCGTGTTTTCGTGCGTCATGTGTGCGTGAGCAGCGCGCTGCACGTTTCGACCTGCTTGCCATTCGTCGCTTGACATTCCAATTTGTTGCTATTGCATTCATTGCTTCGCCTTCTGCGAAACTGACTTTTTCGTGCATAGCGTCGCAGTTCGTGCACAGCGTCGCATTTTCAGCGCAGCCTAAGAAACACTAGAGTCTTTAGAACTACGTATCTATGTATTATTGCGATAGCAATTATATGGACAGTCTCGGCTGATTTTTGCCGTCATGTCCCGTATATGTATATGTATATATATATATATATATATATATATATATATATATATATATATATATATATATATATATATATATATAAGTAAAACGGCTCTTCTTTTTTCTTTTTTACCCTCTTGTCATGCCGGTCCTTCTTATTTCGTGCTCGTTCCCCCCCCCCCCCCCCTCCTCCTTTTTTTTTTTTTTCTTTTTCACGTTCGTCTTTACCTTTCTGTCTTCCCTCCTGTCCTAACACGGTATATAAGAGTAGACACGTTGTAAATATTGTTATGCCTTGAAAAAGACGGGGTTCCCGTCGAAACGTCGGCAGAATAAACAGTTGTTATGTGAAGGCGCATCTATTTTTATACTTATATATATATATATATATATATATATATATATATATATATATATATAAGTAAAAGCCACGAAGAAAAATACCCGCGGGTAACAGTGTGGGAGCGGGGACGACAAACGCCGCTGAAGTGGACATCAAACGAGCCGGCCCACCTACGTCGCTCCGAGGCGTATGCGATAAGATCCCCCCCGCCTGTTCGACGAGCAGGGGAATGCTCAAGGAGAGGAAACGCCCCGCGCGTCTTTAAGAAGAGCGGAAAGACGCGAGGGGGGGGGGGAGGAATCCTCATGCAGCCACTCCGACCTTCGGTTTTACGAGCGCGGTCGCCGCCGGCGCGCTCGTTATCTCGCAATCTCAGCAGCCGACAGCGGGCGACGAACAGTGTCCCTGGAGCGGCCGTATGCTCTTAAACAAGCATTTTGTAGAGTTGCGTGAGATCGGATCCAAAAGAGTTAGCTGCCAGCCTCACTTCGATTAACATTAGAATTTGTTGCTATCGCATTCACTGCTTCACCCTTGCGGTGAAACTGTGACTTTTTTTGTAATAAAGGAACACGCGACCTGGTACTTACATATTGATGTTGCGCCTCAGATATGCGTAATATTTGCTTTTTGATCGAAAATGTTCCCAACTATGAACGCAAACACTAGTTCAAGATGGCTGGGCGGTCAGCAAGTGGTTAAACTTTGGCCGTGTGGCTGAATCGATTTACAGACAGATACAGAGACAGACAGACACAGACCAAAATTTCTGCGTTGAGGTATCCCAAGAAAGACTATCGTCTTTAAAAAAAACGAGCGCGTTATTCTCTCCTGATGTTTCTCGCCTTTCTTGCACACTTCGTGACGCAGGAACAGTCATTCCCGTGACGTCTGTGTTCACACTCTCGATTGTGTTAAGGTGTTTATTTGCCGGTACTGAGACATACTGTGTAATGGCGACAGTCACGGCCAGGCACGGACTGTGAGCGCGAGCGGCGTCCTTTTTGCAGATGACCCACTAGAAGGCTCTCGAGAGTGCAACCCATTTCTAGGTTCCAAGGCATCGCTACAATTACCCCGGGGACGAAAAGGGAGCCGCCGGGCGACCTAACAGCTTGTCATTATGAGCGGTTAGGTCGCCCGGCGCTCCAAGGTGGAGCGCTCCCGTCGAGGGCGCTCCACGTTGACAATGTTGCGCCCTCGAAGGCGCATGTCCGAAGATTGTTCGATGGGTTCGATCAGGTAGTTGACCGGAGATGTGCGCTCGATGACACGGTAGGGGCCTTCGTATTTCGGCAGTAGTTATGAAGAGAGGCCAGCTGCGGAGGTAGGGACCGAGAGCCATACGAACGCTCCAGGGATTAATGTGGGCTCAGAAGTGGCGGAACCATCACGAATACTCTTTTGCTGCTCTTGTTCATTCGTCGTGAAGGTCTTGGCGAGCTCGCGACACTCTTCAGCAAGCCTGGCTGTGTCAGAAATAGGGGCACACTCAGATGGGTCCAGCGTGTACGGGAGTATCGTGTCGATGGTGTGCGACGGGTGCCGTCCGTATAGTAAGAAGAAGGGTAAAAAACCAGTAGTGCTCTGAGGGACGTTATTGTAAGCGTAGGTGACGAAGGCAGTATAGCATCCCAATTCGTGTGGTCGGCGGCGACGTACATCGAAAGCATGTCGCCGAGGGTGCGGTTAAAGCGTTCGGTGAGGCCATTTGTCTGCGGGTGGTAAGCAGCAGTTTTGCGGTGGACAGAATGGCACTCCATGAGGATGGCCTCGACGACTTCCGACAAGAAGACACGGCCTCGATCGCTGAGAAGCTCCTGGGGTGGACCGTGACGCAAGATGAATCGGTGCAGCAGGAAGGAGGCAACATCGCGCGCAGTAGCCGCAGGGAGGGCGGCGGTTTCGGCGTATCGCGTTAGATGGTCTACGGCGACGATGGCCCAGCGGTTACCAGCCGACGTCAGAGGAAGTGGTTCATACAAATCGATACCCACGCGCCCAAACGGTCGGTCAGGGCAAGGTAACGGTTGTAGACCGGCTGGGGACATGTGTGTTGACGGTTTGCGGCGTTGTCAATCGAGGCAGGAGCGAACGAACTTCTGCACGTAGCGGTACATCCCTCGCCAGAAGTAGCGTTGTCGAATGCGGTGGTACGTTTTGGACATCCCAGAGTGCGCGCATTGCGGATCAGAGTGGAATGACTCACATATTTCCGACCGCTGACTGCGGGGTATCACGACTAGCCGCTGCCGGCCGTCGGCGTTGTAATTGCGTCGATGCAGCAGACCGTCACGTATGGCGAAATGGTGAGCTTGAAGACGCAAGGCGCGAGTGGATGGTAGTGCGGATGGATCAGAGAGCAAGTCGATCAGCGGGGCGATCCAATTATCCTTGCGCTGTTCGGTAGCGATGATGTAAACATCGATGACAGAAACAGGAATGGAAGATACTGAGCAGGGGGCTTTGTCGTCAGGCAGAGGGGAGCGCGAGAGGGCGTCGGCATCAGCATGCTTGCGTCCGTTGTGGTACAGCACGCGGATGTCGTAGTCTTGCAGGCGAAGAGCCCAGCGGGCGAGGCGGCCTGAGGGATCCTTCAATGACGACAGCGAGCATATTGCGTGATGGTCGGTGACGACATCAAATGGGCGACCATACAAATAGGGTCGAAACTTTGTAAGGGCCCAGACGATCGCCAGGCACTCTTTTTCCGTGATGGTGTAATTAGTCTCGGCTCTCGTGAGCGTACGGCTTGCGTATGCCACGACATATTCGGGGAATCCGGGTTTGCGCTGCGCCAGGACAGCGCCGAGGCCTACACCGCTGGCGTCTGTGTGCACCTCCGTTGGGGCCGTGGGGTCGTAGTGGTGTAGTATGGGAGGAGACGTCAACAAATGGCGGAGCTTGGCGAACGCGTCGTCGCACTCGGATGACCACGAATTAAGGGGCCCGTTACTTCCAAAGAGCTTCGTCAGCGGTGATATGATCGTCGCAAAGTTTCGTATGAATCGTCGAAAGTATGAGCACAAGCCCACGAAACTGCGCAGTTCTTTGACGGACGCAGGTTTGGAAAATTCGGCCACGGCCCGAAGCTTGGCCGGATCGGGAAGAATTCCGTCTTTGGACACGACGTAAGCTACGATTGTGAGTTGCCGTGCTGCAAATCAGCACTTCTTCAGATTTAGTTGGAGGCCGGCGTTGCTCACACGTGTGAAAACTTCTTTCAGACGTTGGAGATGCGTGGAGAAATCCAGAGCGAAAACAACGACGTCGTCCAGGTAACACAAGCAAGTGTGCCATTTCAAGTTGCGCAGAACGGTGTCCATCATGCGCTCAAAGGTCGGGGGGCGCATTACACAGACCAAACGGCATGACGTTGAACTCGTACAAGCCGTCGGGAGTGACAAAGGCTGTCTTCGGTCGAGCGTCGTCAGCCATGGGTACTTGCCAGTACCCCGAGCGCAAATCGAGAGAAGAAAAGACTTCGGCTCCGTGGAGGCTGTCAATCGCGTCGTCGATGCGCGGTAGTGGATAAACTTCCTTGTGAGTGATCTCATTGAGCCGTCGGTAGTACACACAGAACCGCACAGAACCGTCCTTCGTAACGAGAACAACAGGAGACGCCCATGGGCTGTCCGAGGGCCGAATTACGTCTCGTCGGAGCATATCGTCTACTTGCTCAGTAATTACCCGACGTTCGGCAGGCGACACGCGATATGGACGTTGCCGTAACGGTGGCTGGGCGCCAGTGTCGATGCGATGTGTAACAGCGGACGTGCGACCGAGAGAAGTTTGCCCGACATCAAAAGAAGATCGAAATTTTTGCAACAGGCCCAGAAGCTGGGAACGCTGGACCGACGTAAGGTTATGAGCGATAGAGTTACCAAATACATCAGCAGATTACGGATCAGACGTGGAAACAGCACTGATTATACGGGAACTGGGACAGTGCGAGTCATCGGGTACGTCCAGGACTTGTGCGTCGTCGACGGGTTCCACTCTGCCGAGACATTCCCCTCGAACCAACGTAACAATGTACGGGAATGGGTTGGTCACAAAAATAGCGGTGTTGCCCTGAGTTACTTGCACGGTCGCGAAAGGTACCAGCAACCCTTTCCTACTGCAACCACGGTCAGATGGCGAAAGAAGTGCAACTGTGTCGGAGAGACCGGCGCAGTAGACCGACACAGCCGTTGACGAGCTTGGAGGCACTGTCGTATCGTCTTTGACGAGGATCTTGTTCAGTGCCGAGGGACTGTCTACCGGGGTCAAATGTGAGAACGGTGAGAGTTCAATTTCGGCGGAGGCACAATGAATGACGGCGTCGTGGCGGGAGAGAAAATCCCATCCCAGAATGACGCCGTGGGAGCATGCAGTAATGATGAACTCGGCGACACACAGGACGTCCTGAATGACGACGCGAGCAGTGCACACTCCTGTAGGATGAATACTCTGCGAACTAGCGGTACGGAGGGGCAACCCAGAAAGTGGCGTCGTCACTTTTCGGAGTAAGCGGCAAAGTTTTTCGTCCATAACGGATACGGCAGCTCCAGTACCGATAGGGCAGATGCGCGAACACCGTCTACAAACACGTCGATGACATTCGATGGATTTCTCTGAGGGCTTTCACAGTTCGATAGCGTCGCAGCCCTTGCCTCGTGGACTGCGACGACTAGTTTTCCTGCTCTTGAGCGGCCGAACTTGGCCGCATGGGCATAGGCGTGCGCACGAGGGGGGAAAAGGGGGCGGCCGCCCCCCCCCCCCTAGTCACCTAGGAAGGGGGGCGCAAATTCAGTCCCATACATTGACATAATAGGGAGGGGGAGGCGCTGCGACTCGCGGGGAGGCGCAAAGTCGGCCCCATGCATTGACAGAGCAGGCGGGGGGGGGGGGATCGCTGCGACGAACATTCGCCCCCCCCCCCCCCCCCCCCTGAAGGGAAACTCTGCGCACGCCTATGCGCATGGGTGACAGGGATCGACGTCGTGGAGACGTGGACCTACGAGGAGATAGAGCTGGGCGAGACGTCGGTGGCATAGACGGGGGTGAGTCGTGAAAGGGACGGCTCAGCTGGTCAGCGGCAGGTGACGGGACAGGAGGCGGTTGCACCCGAAAGCAATAACGTGCAACGTGACCGGCGTAACCGCATGCAAAGCAGATGGGCAGGTTGTCGGGTGTGCGCCATCGGTTCGCCGGGGGAGGTCCCACCCATGTCGCACGACCCGACGGACGAAACGGCTGCTGGAATGACTGCATGGTGGGCTGAAGTCGAGGCCTAGGGATGACGCCAGCATACGTAGCCGGCACACCCGCTTCGGTGGACGGAGGTCGAGCGGCGGCTTCGGCGTAAGTCAGAGGGGCAGCCGCCGGAAGTACTTGAGGCGGCCTGGCGACAACTTGAGCGTAACTCTGGGGCGCAGGAGCCGGAGGTTTTTGGTCGTACGCTGGCATGACTTCTGAAATTTCCTGCTCAATCGCTCGGCGGAGGGGAGGAAGAAGGGTGGTCGCCGATTGTTGAACGGCCGGAAGGTGGGCAAAGGCCATGAGAGAGAACTGGCGTGTGATTTCCTCCCGGATGAATGACTTTAGTTCTGCCAGCAACGCCGCCTGGTCAGAGCTGGCCACCAAGCCAGCAAGCTCTACATCTCGTGAAGGGGAGCGACGGGTCATAAAACGTTGCCGGCGGAGCTCCTCTAGCTCTGGCACAGCGTGATGACCTCGGCCACTGTGGCAGGGTTCTTGGCGAGCACCATGGTGAAGGCACCATCGTCAATACCTTTCATAACGTTCCGGATCTTGTCAGGCTCAGACATGGTTCCGTTGGCTTTCTTACACAAGTCGAGGACATCTTCGATATAGCTGGTGAACGATTCACCGGCCTGCTGAGCACGTTCGCGTAAGCGCTGTTCGGTTTGCAGCTTACGAACGGCAGGGCGGCCAAAAACGTTGATGACGGCGGTCTTGAAATCGGCCCAAGTCGCAAAATCAGACGCGTGGTTTTATGCCACAAACCTGCTACTCCCGCAAGGTAGAATACCAAGTTGGTCAACTTGCCGTCGTCGTCCCATTTGTTGGGGATGCTAACGCGCTCGTAAAGTGCGAGCCAGTCCTCCACATCGGTGCTATCGGCGCCAGTGAAGATGGGTGGATCGCGGATGCGTGGGACACCGGGAAAAGTGGGTGGCATGGGAGGAGGCGTTTGCTGAGAAGCGCCTTGGGGCATGGTAGATGGCAGGGTACGAGATCGAAGCTCCACAGGCATCGAATGGGAGCACAGCACTCTCCACCAATTTGTTAAAGGGGTACCGACACAAAAACTTTGGCCTCGCGTTTTTTTGCTGCAATGTGTTGCTGGGGTCCTGTTAGTCATAACACGGCACCTCGTTTGCTGCAGCGCGCGACAGATGTTTAATAACAGGCTCCTCATTACCGACCAGTTTCAGTTTCGGTTTGAGGGAGCTCGAAAAACGACAAGCCGCCGGGTGCAACTATCACCACCTAGCGTGCGCAGCTCTCGATCACGTCAGCACACAGAACTGTGACGCACTTCCGCATGGTCTGCATCAAGAATTCCTTTCGAATAGGAAACGGGACAGCAGTGTCGCCAAACACAAAACTTTCAACGCGTGCGCCGCGGCCACGGACTCGCGACCAGCCGCCAAGAAGTATAGACCGCTGGAACAAACGCGGCAAAAGAAAATGGCCGCTATGACATCATCACAACTTGTTGCAGCGTGGTCACGTGAGGGAAGTAGGGGGGGTCACCGCGGGTAACCTCTGATGGTGTCAGGAGGCGAGGGAGTCGATCGCTCACGCAAACTTCAAAATTAATTTAAAATACCTTCCAAGCTATATTCGCTGTTGACATTTTGGAGATGATGTACACATGTTCACGGGAATCGAACCCGCAGGCTGTCTCGACCGCGAAATTTTGTGTCAGTACCCCTTTAAGGTGCTTATTTGCCGGTACTCAGAGATACTGCGTAATGGCGACAGTCGCGGCCAGGCACGGACTCTCAGCGCGAGCGGCGTCCTTTTTGCAGATGACCCACTAGAACAATAAAATTTGTTGCTGGGCTAGTTGGTGCATAGTTAAAATATGAGACGGTGGCGCAAAAATGGGACAAGGACGAAACAGGAAGAAGAGGCGTATACAAGCGCACATTACCAACTGATTTATTCTCGAAAAGACACTCAATATATATGGCATTACGCACCTGCGCAGACGGTCGAAATCAAAAGTGATCTTGCAAAAAGACAAACTCACTGCTGTGCAGGACGATATAAGGAACACTGACACACCCACTCCCGTACAATTTAATGAAATAGGCCTCAGCCAGTTTTCTTGCGACTGCGTCACAACTTCGCTTTAAGATTTTCCCGGATGAAAACAGGGGCACACATGTACAAGATTTACAATGATATGGCAGATGCGAGCCCGTACCATTCTTTATGGACATCACATGTTCCTGTAACCGAACATTAATGCATCGGCCTGTTTGGCCGATGTATACGTTGCCACAGCTCAAAGGAATCAAATACACCGCACCGACACAACACTCCCCAAAAGGATGCTCATGCTTAATAGCGCAACCACGTCTCGCATCACCAGGTTTCATTACCCGCCTACAAACGCTGGACAATTTGCATGGCGCCGAGAAGACCACAGGAACATTGAACCTTGTAGCAACCTTCTTAAGATTATGAGCGACTTTATGAGTGTACGGGATGACTACAGGTCTCGTTTTTTTTCTCTTGGCGTTCTAAGGCAGGACTCTGAGTCTTGCCTTTCATCTTCTTTAACATTGCTTCTACTACAGAAGGAACCACAGTCCGGGGAAACCCGGCAGAAGAGAGTCGCGAAATTTGTAGGTCAAAGCTCTCCTTTATGGTGTGCATACACGACTTCTTAAGCGCTGAATCTAAACACGCAGAAGCAATAGCTGTTTTCACTGTTTTTGAGTGGGCAGACTCAAAAGGTAAAAATTCTTTCGCACACGTGGTGTGAACATCCAACAGACGTGTTTGTCACTAACATTTAAGAAAGTGTCTAAAAATTGAAGCCTGTTATCAACAGGCGTCTCAAAAGTGACAGTAAGCCCATTCCCACCGTTGATAAACGCATCTAAAACCACAGACACACGCTGTTGCAACGATACCCCCTGCTCTTTACGCAAGATAATCAAAAAGTCGTCAACATATCTAAAAGTACGTAAAATATTGACCCCCTGCATGGCCCTATCCAAACCTTTATCAACTTCTGCCAAAAATATTTCGCTTAGCACCGGAGCTACACAAGACCCGATGCAGATTCCTCGCTTCTGCAGCAAAAATTGATCCTCAAAAGAAACAACCGTGGCGCCAAGATAAAACTCAAGTAAACCTAAGAAGTTATCAACGCTAATGCCACACCAATTCTCAAAAGCCAAAACCCCATTCTTTTCAATGCATACTCGTACTGCCTGAAAAGCTCTTGGTGGGGAATGGAATAGAATAGATCGTCCACATCTATGGAGAATACATCGCCTATTGACTGGTTATCCTTCAGAAATTCAATTACTTCAGTCGAGTTCTTTACGCGGAACGGATCATTCAGTTCTAAGGATTCTAGGTGCCTCTGAAGGTACCGGCTAAGATTCAACTGCCAAGCACCATTCTCACTGACAATGCACCTGAAGGGAACACCAGGCTTATGTGTCTTGGCCGTAAAAAATACCGAGAGGCACTTCCCTTTAGAGTCACTGATACTCTTAGCAAGCTTATTCAACCCAAGATCTTTGCACATAGAAATCGCCTTTGATTTTACCCTGAGCGCAGCTTTCTTCACTTGAGTGAAGTTCTTGTCCAAGGCCTGGGCAGCTTTCACACCAAAAGTCCCGGACGTCATGACCACAAAACCACCCTGCTTGTCGGATACCAGCAGGCGAAGGTTCCGTTCTTTGAGATAGTTCTCAACGCTTTTCATGTGGTCCTTCCTCGGGTGCACCTTTGGAGCCGACCTTATGAGACAGTCCACACCATCCAAAAGGCATCTTTGCTGATCCTCCGCCTGTGCTTTCCTTGACACACGACGATGAAGAGACAGTAGCTCATGCGCAGGTATCCTGGGCTGCACACTAAACTTCGGCCCTTTTTTGAGACCATCGGCAACTTCCTCCGGTACCTGTAGGTCGTCAAGCACATCCAGGTTACCCACACCACGCCGAGACTTGGCGCGCCTGGGCAGCTGAAGCCGTAGCCTTTGCCACAATAATTCCGTGTTCTGCGCCGTCTGTTTCTTGATAGAACGGTACCTTAGCTCCGCCACCACGCTGGAATGCATAGCATAGCACACCACGCGCATCCGGTCGTGGAATAGACGCACTTGCCGCCATAACTCTGAACGCAGTATCTTCAGGAGGCGTTTCACATGTCCCACAGACGGCATCACGCACCGAAAAAGCGCACACACCTCACCAGGCACAAGGCCATTCCTCAAGCAGAAGGCGATCGCCCTCGCGTGGCACGACGAGAAGGAAATTTGGCTGCTTAGGCCATTCAGGCATGGAAGTGACGTTGACATAGGACTAAAAGGGCCCACTGTACAAGAAAGATAGTACAATAAAATTTGTTGCTGGGCTAGTTGGTGCATAGTTAAAATATAAGACGGTGGCGCAAAAATGGGACAAGGACGGAACAGGAAAAAGAGACGTATACAAGCGCACACTACCAACTGATTTATTCTCGAAAAGATACTCAATATATATGGCATTACGCACATGCGCAGACGGTCGAAATCAAAAGCGATCTTGCAAAAAGACAAACTCACTGCTGTGCAGGATGGTAGAAGGAACGCTGACACACCCACTCCCGTACAATTTAATGAAATAGGCCTCAGCCAGTTCTCTTGCGACTGCGTCACAACTTCGCTTTAAGATTTTCCTGGATGAAAACAGGGGCACACATGCACAAGATTTACAATGATATGGCAGATGCGAGCCCGTACCATTCTTTATGGACATTGCATGTTCCTGTAACCGAACATTAATGCATCGGCCTGTTATACATTGCCACAGCTCAAAGGAATCAAATACACCGCACCGACACAACACTCCCCAAAAGGATGCTCATGCTTAATAGCGCAACCACGTCTCGATTCACCAGGTTTCATTACCCGCCTACAAACGCTGGACAATTTGCATGGCGCCGAGAAGACCACACGAACATTGAACCTTCCTGTTTGACATTGAACCTCTTCCTGTTTCGTCCTTGTCCCATTTTTGCGCCACCGTCTTATATTTTGACCCAGTAGAAGGCTCTCGATAGTGCAACCCATTTCTAGGTTCCGAGGCATCGCTACAATTGGTCCATATACTCGAAATATCAGATGTGAATTTTCTCCTGAACTGCTTTTCCGTGGAGCCGCCCATCCAGTGGCGTGCCCAGGCGGTGGCACACCAAGCGCGTCCCCCCCCCCCCTCCCTTTCCCTTGTCATGGCATACAGGGCACAAAATGACACTTGACCACATCTACCTGCCCGGCAGAGGTGGTGCCCCCCCCAGAAAAAAATTCTGCCTACGCCCCTGCGCCCATCTGTTCTTCCTTGTCTCAGTTGTTATATAAACTTCACAATAAACTTCAGTTGTTAGTTTGCGCCAGTCTGTTGTAAGTGTTCCTTTTCGTCCTCGTTTTGTTTGCGCAAGGTTATTTCTTCCAGTATGTTACACCAACTCGCCCACATCAAGCTACTTCTGCTTCCTTGTCTCGCATGGCTATCGTGCGTGTGATCAACTGATTTCGCTTCATTTCGTTGTGTTTCCGACTGCGCAAGCGGCGATAACAGCGTGTAGCCGACAAGCGCGATATCTTGATAGGCTCAACGCTCAGTATCGACATTGTACACGCTGTTTTAAGAAATAAGTGGTGAGGAGGAGATATCGCTTGTAGAAAGGGTAGCGAAGGCA
The DNA here is from genome assembly GCA_030522465.1 of Rhipicephalus appendiculatus. Lineage (NCBI taxonomy): Eukaryota > Metazoa > Arthropoda > Arachnida > Ixodida > Ixodidae > Rhipicephalus > Rhipicephalus appendiculatus. The sequence goes on along the minus strand of JALIZH010022266.1, from coordinate 149,582 downwards.
AGGAAGAAACAACTCCGTCTTCTTTGAACGCTGGGTGGTGAGGGACCCTTGAAATAGAAAGTTTGTGCATACACTGGAATCCATGCTAACGTAACAATGGGCGTTGTACTGTTGGCCATAACGGGTTTGATCTGTGACAATATTCATATGTGAGTGAATTCGAGACAATACAGATGTCTCCAAAAGAATTCATCTCTACCGTAATGTTGTTGCACTAAAGCCAGAAAGAATGCTTCAGGCAGCACTGCTGCCGCATTTCTGGTTTATTAAAATGTCCAGTTGTGAACGTTGAAATACCCTGTCACATCTCAAATTGATGGGGCACCTTCTAAGTTTGCGTTAGTGGGAGTGCAGATCAAGCCCTGCCTCAAGTGCTGCGTGAATATGCAGTGTGCTGTCCTCAAGGTTCCGGTTCCTTTTTGGCGATTATTAATAATTTTCAAGCTGAAGCACATATGGGATATTCTCGAAACTTGTGATTATGAGTACAAGATCATATCAAAGAAGAAAATGCGGACGTATGTGTGTATTATCAGATGAGGTAATCACGACTTGATTTGTGTTTGTGCAGCTTGGTGGCCGATGTGGTGCTGTTCAACTCGCACTTCAATCGGGACTCGTTCCTGGCAGCCGTAGAGCCGTTCCTGAACCGTGTGCCAGGCGCGGGCCGCCTGGGGCCCCTGCGGCCTCGACTGGAGGCTAAGGCGCGAGTGCTGTCCTTTCCGGTCAAGGTGCCGCCGTTGTCCCCAGCTCCGTGCAGGGACCCCGCCACACCCCTGCACATTGTCTGGCCTCACCGATGGTCAGTACTTGCATTTCCTGGGCGTAGCTAGGGGCTCACCACAAATGTAAGAAACGAAGTCGCATTGCACATGGTGTTCTCGGTGTCACTTCTTCTGGAAACCAGCTTTTTCGTTGGCTGAAGAGTGCACTTGCGGCGACCACGTGTGTGCACGTGTGTTTTGAAGTCTTGGGTGTTCATTGAGTTTTGCGCTACTTTTCGGCTTAGTTATCATTGCTATTGTGTCTAACAAAGAAAACACTATAGCCCTTAATACTCGTGCCACACGTGCACAAACAATGCCATTCAGCAGTTAAGGCATTAAGTTCCTGAATGACATTTTGGTCAGCCGAGCTGCTGCACGTATAAATTTTATGACATTTGGCCTGACGATGTCGATAACGATAACTTTTGAAAGGCGCAGTTCTAGGGTAATAATAAAATATAAAGCAACCTTTTATAACAACTCTATCCTGCTTTCGGGTATAGTGAAATACAACAGTAAGCTGTCATATTGCGATTAGCTTGAGTTTGTTGTTGTCTTTTAACACATTTCAACCGACCACAGCAACTTCGGTCATTTCATGTTGAAATCGAAGCCTAGAATCCGACATGGCTCCTGTCATGTCGAAAACGTTGCAATTCCGAAGTGCATTTATGTATGGTACAACAGGTAAATAACACGCTTTCTGTTAAAAGTCGCGTATAAAATATTTTTGACACGATCGATGCTATTTTAAATGTATTATGTACACTGCACTGAGCAAGCTTTGGCATCGAGAGTACAGATTTCTCAGTGGAATGAGTTCTAGCGAACGCATTAGGTGAAAAATGGCATTAAGGCTAATGCCATTTCATTTGCCCGTGTGGCATCACGCAAATGGCGTTAAATCTTAAGGCATTAGGAAGTTAATGCCTTTTTCTGTGCCTGTGTGGCGCGGGTATAAATTTCCACTTGTTTCCTTTTTTGGCTTAGGGTAATACAGTATCTTGTGGCTATCTTGTGTGACAATTTTCTAACACGCGTACACTGGTGAAATGGTTTAGCCGTGGTCAAAAAGGCGGCAAGCTTGTAAATGGAGGTTTGTGCCGATCACAAAGCAAAAGAAGCTGTTGCCAAGTTCAGACAATGTGAGGTCTGAAGAAAGCTTAAGTACGCAACCCACGTGTACGAAAAAATTGACGGCAGATCCACGAGGTGAATGATGATGAGATTGGGCGAAGCTCCTGGAAGTAATCATCGGTTAAACCGTGAAATTTCTTCCGTTAATTCGCCCGATAAAAATGACGTGAAACGATTGATTAAATGTTTTATCAAACTTTTATTGCTGGTTTCCGTTGTCCTTTCATTATGACCGCTTTGTGGTCGGTGAAATGTAAGCTAAGTGGTTCTTGCACTGGTTGCAGCGGCATCCTTATCCATACGAGCACACACCGACGGCAACGAGCATCGTCAACTACAAACCTGTATCGCGATATGGTTTTGATTATAAAACCATTGCTTTAGAAAACACCTGGCGTCTTTCGTTAAGCAGCTGGCGTCTTTTCGTTTTGCTTTAGAAACATCTGGCGTCTTTTCGTTTTGCTTTTAGAAAACATCTGGCGTCTTTCGTTGGTTTATTTCATCAATCAACGGCGTTTTGAACAAAATTTTTATTGTTTAATCACGCACAGGAGATAAACAATGGCTGCTACTGGGAATGAGAGACAGCAGAAGTCGGCTTTTTTTTAACGTTTCCTACTGGAACATGCCAATGGCTGCTAATGGGGAATGAGAGACAGAAGAATTCGGCTTTTAGTTAACGCGCACGCTGCGAATTTTTTATTGTTCAACAACGCACAGGAGAAATCTCCCACCGGCACCACCTTGGAGGTCAAAGCGTAAGACTGGTTACGCACTACGACTACGACAACGACGAGGGACGAACGGGTGCCGCTTTAAGGAGCTTCGCCCCTAAAAAAATTCGCCGCGTATCTGCGTGCTTCGCTGCAAATGTCGTTGAAAGACGATAGTCTTGTGCCGGCTGTACTACTATGTTCTGTCTTGCCTCAGACAGCGCCTACTCTACGTTGAATTGGCCGCATCTGGCTGTCATTGATAAAATAGAGGAGGCTCTGTGCGAGATATGGACGCCATCGAAAAAAATTACACCATCTCCCGCTAAAGGGAACCATGTGTAGATGCGAAGCAGCGGGCGCTAACGCTTACACTGGCGGCGGCGTTGACGCTGGCACTCATCGCAGTGTTGCGCAGGAGAGAAACCTGGGAAGGCGCAAAGCATGCAGTGATGGACCGGTGTTTCCTACTGGAACATGCCAATCGCTGCTAATGGGCAATGAGAGACAAGACTCCGACTGGACACAGAGACCCGCAGTCCGCTTTTAGTTAACGCGCACGCTGCGAATTTTTATTGTTCAAGAACGCACAGGAGAAATCTCCCACCGGCACTATCTTGCAGGTCAAGATCCAGTGCCATATATACGGGGTGGCCAGTGAACGGTTGTGCAGGAGCATTTTTTTTCCATCAAGAAACTCGCTATAAGACGCTGCCTGCGTCGGCGTCGCTAGGCGAGAGAGGGAGGGAGCGTAGGAGAGGAGAGAGACGGGGGACGCGCATGCGCAGAGGGGGGGTGTAGACGCCGCTGGCAGGGATTCCTAGAAGAGAGAGGGGGGGAGCCTAGGAGGGTACAGAGGGAGGGGACGCGCATGCGCAGTGAGGGTGTGGTTGCCGTGGAGAGGGATGCCTATAGGAGAGAGAGGGGGGAGAGGAGGTTTTTCATTTTTATTTTTTTGAAAGGGTTTGCGCATGCGCAGTAGGGTGGTCACGCCGCACACCACCACCATCACCACCGGATTGAACTTCGCCTAAAGCTGCTACGCATCTAAGACATGAGCTTGTGCTGATCCAAGGGCCACTGCCAACGGCAGCACCTTGTCGTCGGCACAGGACTTTTTCGTGCAAAGCGTCCCAGTTCGTGCACAGCGTCGCATTTTCAGCGCAGCCTAAAAAACACGGGTCTTTAGAATTACGTATCTATGTATCTTGTAATAAAAGAACACACGACCTGATACTTACATATTAATGTTGCGCCTCAGGTATGCGTAGTATTTGCTAATTTAATCGAATATGTTCACAAGTATGAACGCAAACACCGGTTCAAGATGGCTGGGCGTTCAGAATGTAATTAAACTCTGCCCGAGTTGCTGAATCGGGTTACGGACAGACAGACAGCCAGACCAAAATTTTTGCGTTGAACTATCCCAAGAAAGACTATCGTCTTTAAAAAGAAGAGGTCAGGATAGAGGGTCACTTGCAACTGACTTTATTTGAAAAAAAAGGTTCTTTTTATATTGTCACGTGGCTGTGACGTTGACGATGGCAGAGACGGCGTGTCCAAAATGCAACTCTTTATTTGGCTGAAGTTGTGGCCTGGAAAACGGAAAGTCAGATTACAGCAGTGCACACTGGCACTGATAGTGGCGAACGGAGCGTCGGCCGTCGATCAACTGACAAGGGGTGAAGCACGTCGACATTTATACGCGTGTCATCGAATATTTCAGCCTTATCACTGGTTGTCGCGCAAGCTCTTGAATAAGCTCGAGTGTTCGCGTCTTGCACGCTATCTTAACAAGACGATCCACAATAATCGCGAAGCTTCTCGAACAATGAGGCGTGGTTTGCACTGAACATTGCTGTGTCTTTGTGGGCGAAAATCGAATACAACAAAAGTGAACATAAGAAACGCGCGTGGCAATGCCCCCTCTAAAAAAAGCATCCTCCTGATGCTTAAAACACAACACGGGGGAAAAATGCATGCAACAAGTAATAACAAAAATAAAGCAAGAAAGTACACTAATAAAGCATTAACTACAGTCCTCAGGTTCGCTAACGCACGTAATACGGCTTGAGGCGCACAACATGGACGACTTCAGGTCGCGCACGGCGCCGTTGAGATTTCGTAATGCCGTCCGGGACAACCTCGTAGTCCAGAGCGCCGAGACGTCGAAGGACTTTCTATGGCCCGAAGTATCGCCGAAGTTTTTCGCTGAGTCCACGTCGGCGTATCGGCGTCCACACCCAAACGCGGTCTCCGGGTTGGTATTCCACGAAGCGTCGTCGAACATTGTAGCGGCGGCTGTAAGTCGTCTGCTTATTCTTGATGTACAGGCGGGCGAGTTGTCGGGCTTCTTCGGTGCGCTGTAGGTAGGCGGTAACGTCGAGGTTTTCTTCGTCAGCGACGTTGGGCAGCATAGCGTCGAGTGTCGTTGCCGGGCTCCTTCCGTAGACCAACAAGTGTGGCGTCATCTGTGTCTTCTCCTGCATGGCCGTGTTGTATGCGAAGGTCACATACGGAAGGATGGCGTCCCACGTCTTGTGGTCGACGTCGACGTACATGGCCAGCATATCGGCGATAGTCTTATTTAGACGCTCGGTCAGGCCATTGGTCGGCGGGTGTTACGTGGAGGTCTGGCGGTGGTTTGTCTGGCTGTATCTCAGGATTGCCTGAGTTAGGTCAGCAGTAAACGCCGTACCTCTGTCAGTGATGAGAACCTCTGGGGCTTCATGTCGAAGGACGATCTTCTCGACGAAGAACTTGGCTACCTCGGCGGCACTGCCTTCGGGCAGGGCTCTTGTTTCGGCGTAGCGGGTGAGGTAGTCGGTAGCTACGACGATCCACTTGTTTCCGACAGCCGACGTCGGGAACGGCCCCAGGAGGTCTATCCCGATCTGCTGGAACGTTCGCCGAGGAGGCTCGATCGGCTGAAGGAAGCCTGCTTGTCTTGTGGGCGCTGTCTTTCTTCGCTGACAGTCTCAGCATGTCCAGCAGGTTTCAGAGGAACGACAGTTCTGGCTCGGCACAAGGACCGCACTACACGTGAGATTGTAGAAGCTTATTTTATTTCCAAGGCCGGTGATAGCTGTGTTGCTAAGCCCTCTGTGGCGTTACATAGTACAGAGATTGCGTATCTAGATGCGCGTGTGTAGTTCTTTATCGTTGTCCCAACCTGCACACGTGGTTTTAGTGCTCCTTATATTTTTGTGTTTTTCCGAATAAAGATTCAGTTGTTAGTTATGCGCCTGTGTTGTTGTTCCTTCCTTTGTCCACGTTTTTTTCGCGCAGTTTCCTCGTCATGTCCTAACGTAGCGGGCGACTTCGGCGGCAAGGCGTGGCCAGTAGTACTTTTCCTGTATTCGTGCGAGCGTACGGGAAAGACCGAGGTGTCCAGCCGCCGGGTCGTCGTGTAGAGCCTAGAGGATTTCTGGTCCCAATGCTGAAGGCACCACGAGAAGGTAGTTGGATCGAAGTGGCGAGAAATTTGTCTTTATGAGAACGCTGTTTCGCAAGAAAAACGGTGCCAGTCCTCGCTTGAATGCCTTCGGAACGACGGCGGTCCTGCCCTCGAGGTATTCAATAAGGTCCCTGAGTTCAGGATCCGCTCGCTGTCGTTTTTAACGAAGCGTCTGTAATAGGCGCACAAGCCGAGAAATCGGCGTACCTCCTTCTTGTCGGTGGGTGGCGGGAAGGCGTCGATGGCAGCTGTTTTCTGCGGGTCTAGGCGTACTCCAGACTTGCTGAGCACGTGACCCAAGAACAAGAGCTCCTCGTATGCGAAGCGGCAGTTTTCAGGCTTCAAGGTGAGGCCGGAGGTCTTGATTGCTTTCAGTACTGCGTCAAGTCGCCTGATGTATTCGTCGATGTTTGAAGCAAACACAATGACGTCATCCAGGTACACCAGGCAAGTCTGCCACTTCAATCCTGCCAGTACTGTATCGATAACCCGTTGGAAAGTCGCAGGCGCCGTGCAGACCAAAGGGCATGTCCTTGAACTCGAAGAGGCCGTCTGGTGTTATAAAGGCGGTCTTGGTCTCTCTCGTCGACTTCGATTTGCCAATAGCCAGTCTTGATGTCCATCGACGAAAAGTACCTCGCGTTGTGGAGTCGATCCAGGGTGTCGTCTATCCGTGGGAGAAGGTACACGTCCTTCTTCGTTATTTTGTTCAGGCGGCGATAACCGACGCAGAAGCGTAGGGTTCCGTTCGGGAACGTAGGGCACGACCGGATGTACTGGCGAACGAAACGGTACATACCGCGCTAGTAGTACCGAAGCTGCTGGCGTGTGTACGCCTTTAAGATACCAGCGTGGTCGCATTGTGCACCATCGTGAACCGTGGCGCAGATGTCGGAGCAGAGGTGTCGAGGAATAACAAGCAGGCACTTTCGGCCGATGAAGTTGTAGCTGCGGCGGTAGAGCAGGTTATCGCAAACAGCGGAGTGTTGGGCTTGGCGCCGAAGCGTCCGAGAGACAGGAGAGGGTGTCTTGTTCAAGAGGAAGTCCAGAAGAGAAGTGATCCAGGGGTCTTAACGTTGCTCGGAAGGCATGTCGGAAATGTTGATGGCAAAGGCACCGCCCACGGAAGTAGACGAACAGATGGGCTCAGCAAGCAAAGGTGAGCGGGATAGGGCATCCGCATCAGAATGCTTCCGACCAGAACGGTAAACATGGATGTCGAGTTCTTGCAGGCGCAATGGCCAGCGCGCGAGCTGACCATTCGGATATTTAGTGAAGATAGCCAGCATAGCGCATGATGGTCGGTCACAATATCAAATGGACGTCCGTATAGGTACGGGCGAAATTTTCCAATCGCCCATATAATGGCGAGACACTCTTTTTCTGTGACTGAGTAGTTTTTCGCAGCTTGCGTGAGCGTGCGGCTGGCGTAAGCAACGACGTACTCTTCAAAGCCGCCTTATATCAAACTTATGAAATCGTATGATTTCAAACTTATGAAATCGCCTCCTTCAGTCAGCCTTCGACACCTGCCTAAAACACTGCGTTTCAAGGCTTCTCTATTCACCATCCCACCAACAGCATATCCGTAGCATATCCGTATGGGTGCGTTCGCTAGCGGATGCCTGCCGCCTCACAAAGCTGCGAACTCCGCCAGCCAAGCTGATTCTGCCGTGCAAGTGCAAGCGTATCCGGCTCGGACTTGCGTCGGTCTGTGGTCTATGGTGTTGATCCCAGGGGAGTCGTGGTAGAGCCTTGTGGATGCTCTGAACTGCTCCACACACAAGGTCGTGACGGCCGTGGACGCACGTAGCTGGTCACTCTCCAAGGTCCTCGGACGCCTCCGAGCCGCATTACGTACTATGGATGCATCCCGAAGTTTCATGTGTACAACCCCGGTGTGGTGCACGGTTACCGGCCTTTTCATGTCGGTCACATGCGAGCTTCTTGGCCACAATCCGCAGACGCCTCCATGGAGTCGGCCGAGACTCCCACATACAAATGCGGGCTCTGCCAAACGGACGATCATGACATAACGTCCAAGGACTGTCCAGTGAAACATAAGGTTACCAAAGCCCACCTCCAACGCAGGCGCCGCCAGCAATCAGTGACACAGGATGCAAGGGATGCTGACTTTCCGACGAGCGGTGGGTCTGAACTGTTGTTCCCCGCTGAAGAGGACAAACCAGCATTGGTATATCCTGACAGGTATATCCAGAATTCGACGAAACGCAGTCGCAAAATATCGCATCGTAACAGGAAAAGTGTGCGACAGAGCTGGTATCTAGTGTCGACGCGAGAAAGCGAAGCCTTACAGAAACAAGTCGACGAAGTGTACGCGACGATATCATCCACCCGTCCAAAAGTCGGTGATCGTCTCCCGCGGTGAAGAAAAATTTCACCGATAATTACGATGCTCCCTAATGCGAATTCTGAGCGTAGCTTTATGTTTGGGCAACGCCAACTGTGTTTGAAATTTTGGGTAACCGCACTTATAGCTATCGTTACATATGGCCACAGAAACTGCCAACGCTCGAGCGCTACGCACACCACTCTTTGCATTGCAGGTGTCTTGAACCAAGCACAGCGCTCGAGTGCTACCACTCCGTGCATTGCCGGCGTGGCGAACCAAGCGAAATGCCGACAGCGCCGTTACAAGCGAAGCAGCCAGCCGCAGTGTGCCAGCCCTTCCTGCGCACGAGCTCCGACTGAGGGGCCAGCGTGCGTGACGGAGGAAGAAAGCGAGGCCAGAGGGCTCGTGATATCGACAGAGCTCTCATTCGTCCTCGTTCGCTCTGCAGTCGGTTACGCCGACAACGGCGACGCCGCTCGACGCAGGAACGGGCGCGTTTGAAAATATGGAATGCTATATACGTTTCTGCGTCGATTATCGTCGTTTGAACAAAACCACGTAGAAGGACGTATATCCTCTTCCGCGAATAGATGACCCCCCTGGATCGATTACACAACATGAAGTATTTTTCGTCGATGGACCTCAGAACCGGCTGATGGCAGATGAGAGAGACCGAGAGAAGACAACCTTTATAACGCGTGACGGCCTGTTCGAGTTCAAGGTCATGCCATTTGGTCTTTGCTCGGCACCTGCGTCTTTCCAACGCCTTATGGATACATCACTGGCAGATTTGAAGTAGCAGACTTGCCTCGTGTACGTGGAGGACATCGTTGTGTTTACCTCAAACTTCGAAGAACACGTCCGGCGCCTTGAAACTGTACTTCAAGCAGTCAAGACCTCCAGACTAAACCTGAAGCCTGAAAAGTGCCGCTTTTGGTACGAGAAGCTCTTGTTCTTGGGCCACGTGATTAGCAGATCCGGAGTTCGCCCCGACCCATGGAAAACAGCTGCTATCGCTGCCTTCCCTCGGCCCTCTGACAAGAGGGCTGTACGCGAATTTCTAGACTTTTACGCCTATTAAAGACGCCTCGTCAAGAGATTTTCACAAATCGCCGAGCCACTAACTCACCTCACGAAAACTGACGTGGATTTCAAGTGACAAACGGCACAAGTCGAAGCGTTTCAATAACAGAAACGACGCCCGCAGACGCCTCCCTGTATTTGCGCATTGGGACGAATTGGCCAACACGGAAACCTCCACCGACACAAGCAGCGTAGGGCTCGGAACCGTCTTTGTCCAGAGGACTGACGGACTAGAAAGGGTTATCAGTTACGCTAGCTGGTCGCTATTTAAGGCAGAAGCCAACTATTCCACAGCAGAAAACGAGTGCCTTGCCATCATCTCGGCTACATCAAAATTTCGCCCCTACCTCTACGGGAACGCCTTCAAAGTTGTGAGCAACCACGACGCCTTGTGTTGGCTAGCTAACTTGAAGGACACTTCAGGTCGCCTCGCTTGGTGGAGCCCAAAACTTGAAAACATTACCGTCGTTTACATCACCGGAAGAAAACATTCTAACGCCGTCTGCCTGTCGCGCTGCCGTCGACCCACCGTCACATGATGACAGGGACGGTGCCTGCTTCTTGGGAACCTTAAGGGGCGACGACATCGCTGAACGACAACGAGTTGGCCCGGACCTAAGGGGTATACCTCGAGGGCAAGACCACCGTTGTTCCAAAGGTATTAAAGCGAGGACTGACGTCGTTTTCCTTGCGGAACGGCGTTCTCCTAATGAACTTCTCGCCACTTCGAGTGAACTGCCTGCTTCATTCAGCAGGTACCTTAAGCATCCCTTCCAGAGATTGCGGAAGTTATTTGTGCATGACGACCCGACGGCTGGACACCTTGGACTTTCCCGCACGCTCGCGAGGATGCAAAAGTTCCCCATCTCCCGCTAAAGGGAACCATGTGTGGATGCGAAGCAGTGGGGGAGATAATTAGCTTGAGCGGGAGGAACGTCGCCGCTCTCATTTCACGGCAGCGGTACGGGCGCTCATCACGGCGCTGCACAGGAGAGAGAATAAGGTGCGCGCGCTCCGTCATTTTCATACCGCGGAACTACCGTGGCGCCCCCCAGCGGAGTATGCAGCTGTCACACCACCTGTCGTGTAAATGTAAATCAAGTTTGAATAAGATGTTCTGGCGCATGCGCCATTATTCCCCCCCTTTTTTCTGTGTGTCATACTCTCGCCCTCCCTCTTGATTGTATATATATTCCCGCCAATATGTGCAATAAAGTGGTTGTAAGTGTGCGCTCTTTCCTATCTGACTCCTTTCTAAAACGTTCTGCGCACTAAGAAACTATATTTCTTTTAAAAATGCAATACCAACCAGCCCAAGTAGCTACTCTTTTGCAGTATATTCTGGAAACAAATGGATCGTCGTAGCTACGTAGCGATTACCCCGCCCGCTACGCCGAGACAAGGGCCCTGCCCAACGGCGGGGCCGCCGAGGTGGCGAAGTTTTTCGTTGAGAACATTGTCTTGCATCACGGCGCCCCAGAGATCCTCTTCACCGACAGAGGTGCGGCCTTTTCTGCAGACCTAACTGAGGCGATCTTGAGATGTAGCCAGGCAAGCCACAGCCGGACCACAGCCTACCACCCACAGGCGAATGGCCGCACCGAGCGTCTGGATAAGATCATCGCCGACATGCTGGCCATGTGTGTCGATGTCGAACACAAGACACGGGGTACCATCTTTCCGTACGTGACCTTCGCATACAACACGGCCATGCAAGAAGCGACGCAGCTGGCGCCGTACAAGTTGGTCTACGGAAGGAGCCCGGCAACGACGCCCGACGCCATGCTACCCAATATTGCCGACAAAGAGAACCTCGACTTTACCGTCTACCTTCAGCGCTCTGAAGAAGCCCGACAACTCGTCGGCGCATTCACCGTCAGCAAAAGACTGACAGCCGTCGTTAAAACATCCAACGACGCCACGTAGAATACCAGGCTGAGGACTCCAGCACTCTAGTTTTGTTTCCTTTGTCATTGTTTTTTCGTATTGCATGCACGTTTTCAATTTCATGTTTTGTTTAACGCATCGGGGGATGCTTTTTCACAGGGGGGCATTACCAAGCGTGTTTTATTTTGATGTTTTCGGATTTGACCCACAAGAACTGTCAGCAATGCTTGGTGCAGTCCGCGCTACAATGCTTCAGAAGACTTGCGATCGCTTGAGATGAATTCTGTTAAGATTGCGCGCAGGAAGCGCATGGTCTAGTGTATTTAGCAGATTACGCGGCCTCGATAGCACATGCAGGAAAGTCGACGCGCTTTACCGCTCGACAGTTCACTCGACGGCCGACGCCGTTCTCGCGCCTACCAGCTTGAAATGCTTTCATTTTGCGGGCAAATGTTCGCCCAAATAAAGAGATTCGTCTTGAACACGCCGACTGTTGCCTTCGCCAACGTCACGGCCAGGCGGCAATATGTATGAAAACGTAGGAGCCGCGGACGGAAAATATATAAAAACACAGAGCGTACCTTCTCGTTTGAAGCAAAATATCATGTTGGATACAACAGTCAAGCATGAACTGAAGAAGCAATTCGTGTTGCAGGGAGCACGACAAGGGACCCGAAGAGTTTGTGCAAGTGCTGCTTGAGCTGCACCGCCTTGACATGGGCTTCCACGTGTCCTTCCTAGGACAGGAGTTTGAGAAACTGCCTCGTGAGTTTTGTGCTGTTCACTTGTATCCTGCCCCGGCACCTTTGAAACGCAGCTTTTGCTAGTGTTGGCTGATGTGTGCTAATTTAGGGTAATGGCCTGGAATATGTTTTCTTTGTGTTGGCCAGTAGTGAGCATCGCTTTCTAATATTGGCTAGAAATGTCTATGAGTTGCCTAATATGACTTCCTCTCGGATAGTCTTTGCTCGTGCATGCCAATTTGGACTATTTGTAGTTGAGCAATGTCCATTGCTTGCTAGACTAAGGGCGAATTTCAACTGTGTCCAACGCATTTGAAAGCTCTTTTGGTGGTGCAATTGAAACGGGGACACTCGCAGAGAAGATAGGCGATTTTTCCTCGCAGCTACAACCATCGGATGTATTCCGATCCCAAAGGCATTCGTGAAGGCCACGCCAGGCGACAGAAGTGTCTCGTCGACTCGAGATATTCCTGATTGAAGACAGAGCTGTACAGATCGAAGCTGTGGTGACGGGAGTCGGTGAATTCCGTCGAGTTCCCCTGGGCATGTGTTAGTACACGCGCCAGCGAACAAAGCTTGCAGATGCATCGGTCTTCCATAGCTATACATGGATGCCATCATGGGATAATCGGTCGGCCCAGGTCAGCGCTGCGGGTGTCATGACTTGTGGGGTCTTGAGATGAGAGTGCCGCTCTCGGAACACACGGAAACAGTGATGCGGTCGTAGAAACCAACACGTGCGCATTTATTAACCTGCTTTTACATCGACGATATCGCCAGCCGAATGTAATAAACCACTATAGTGACACGCTAAACAACCTTATACAATATCCCAACACAACACACAATCGAACAACATAACAAACACAAGGTACCGCGAATGCGGCGTCGCCGACGTTTGACTCACCACGAAGGATCCACGGGAAACGACTAGCGGTGGCGTCCCCCACGGACCCACCGCAAGAGACGTCCGTCGCCGCACGCCGTCAACACCACCAAAGAGACACCCCACTGTTTCCTGTGCGCCCACCTAACTTCGTCGCCTGGCGGCGCTGCTGGTGCCACCGCGCTAACCCTAACCCGCGTGAGCACAGCGCCACTTCTCATTCGGCGGCTGTTCAGTGATGCCAACCCTAGGGATTTATCCCTAGATCTAGGGGTTTTGAACCTGTTTCAGGGATTTGGCGTCTTTTTGTGTAATCTAGGGATTTTTCAAAGGGTCTGGAAAAGTTACAATACGCAGGCTAATAGAAGGCGTTACTGAGTAATCAGGCTTTATCAACTTGAAAGGTTTTTGATAAAACAGGATTTTTCTTTTCTTATTCCCTGTTTTTCATTTCAAAAAACATTTGGTGTTTTTCTGTGCCAAGTCAAGGCGGGATTATTATATGCTGGATGCTGGGGGAAATGAGCTTGTCTGTCAGCGTTGTTTTTTGGGCGAGTTGGTTAAATGCATCAGAAGGTGTCCTTGCGCTGGCAGACACGGACGAGGAACACACAAGCGTTCCGTTGTGTCTTCCTCGTTCGAGACAGCTAGCACTATGACATTTTAAAATTTTGTAGTCGTGTTTAGTATGCACGCACGTATCATCACGAGCGCCCTGAGTGATTGCTATTTTGTGAAACACAGAAATTTTGTCGTGTAATGCACACGAAAACGTGCCAAGTTGACCCTCGGCGCGCGCCTTCACCGTGCAATGTCTAATAATGAACTTCCGGACCAGCAGACTTTGAGAGGAAGAGAGCGAAAGTAGGACTTCCAGTTGGTACGGATTCACAATGATGAGAAGGGCATGACGGAAAGAGACGAAAAAACTGTCCATGTTTACAATCATTCCGTCACGCCATTTGCATAGGAGCGGAAATAGTGACAAAAATCTTTGACCAATTGTGAGGCTGATCGAAGCTACACATAATGCAATCAACCAATTAAAAGGGGCCCCTGTACATGAACTGCTAATCATGCAACAATGATTGCCAATGTGGAACATTAGAAATTGTCCACCACCTCGCAAGGACTGGAAAGGCACTGCAGACCTACAATTCAATAAAACTTGTAGCACGGCAAGTTGGTTCATACTTGAAGGGTAAAACTTGTGTGCGCAAATAAACATGCCAGGGACACGGAAAGGATGAACATGGACAGGCGCAAATCTTTCAGCTAACTTTTATTTATCGTAACTTTTATTAATCTTTACGATAAATAAAAGTTAGTTGCAAGATTTGCGCCTGTCCACGTTTATCCTTTCCGTGTCCCCGTCGTGTTTACATGCGCACACCAGTTTTACCCTTCAAAACTTAGTTGACCTGAACATTTGTCACGAAGCTAAATGGCGCTTCGTTTTAATGCAGGAAAAGCGATGACGTGGCAGTCATCGAAAAGAAACGAGGCCGTTTGTTTACGAACCAGACGAACACATTATATTTACAGAGCACGAGGACAATAAAGATAGCGCGAGAACACACAAAGCAAAACAAGGTGGGAAGAATAAAGGCCGACAAGTTTTCAAAGCGTTCGGTGTAAATAGGCACGGACGCCGTAGGGGAAAGGCTCACAAGTGCGGGCGGAGATGGCAGTTGATGTGGCGGCGTTGCAGAAGCGACGACAGGGAAGGATGACAGCAGACGCCGGACCCGGTGGAGGTCATTGGCCGGACGCCCTTTCGGCGTTCGCCAGCCAATGCTCGGTGGTCGTCGTGGAGAGGCAGGTGGGCTTGGACAGCGCGTCCTTGCGAGGATCTCCAAGCGCCACGCACCGGGAGGAAGCTTGAAGTGGTGCCAGGTGGGAGCCTGCAGCGAGCATCAGCCAGCTACGCGGCTGGCCGCCACTCCCGCGCCCTGGACACCGTCTTCTCCCGGCCACGTCTGCCCTGCAACTCCGTTTCACTCTCGAGTGTCCTCTTCCGAGCCACCGTGGAGAGTGCTCATTGGTGGAGCCACTCTTGCGCCACGTGCTGCACGCGCAGAGTGCCATCTTCGTCGTCGTCTTCTCATCACAGGCACCACTCCGCTCCACTCGCGCACATCATCACATCGATGTGCGCACATCGCGCACATCTATGCCTTCAATGGGTGAGAAAAATAAATTCGACGAACGTGTTTGTCTCTGTAGCAACTGGCGCTTCATATGCAATTACTCCAAAGAACACGTTAAAAAAACACCTCCAGTGGGTGTTAATATGTTGCTTTTCAGTCCCAATAAGTTCAGAAGAATCGGGCCATACACCGAACTATCTTTTACCTTTGTTAAAGGTGGATTAGCCAGAACAAATAACGACATTAAAAATCAATCTCGGGAATTTTAGCGTAATCTAGGGTATTTGTGAGGGTCAATCTAGGGATAAAACGTTGACCTTGGTTGGCATCACAGTATGTAACTAACCGTCCTCCTCGCCCTTGGTCAGTCTTCTCACTTGTTTTCATGGAGGCGCGTTGGCGGTTGTGTTGCGCTCGGAGAGTTCGACGATTTAGGAACTACGCCGCGGTGCCTTAGATAAACACGTATGCCGCGTATGCGTGGATGAGCGTGTGGTGCTGCTCTTGCGTTTCGCCGCACCCATGAAGTTTGGAGCTGGTCTCGACACGCCGAGACGCCGCGTTGTATTTCTCCGGCCACGGTGCTCCCGCGTTGCAACGGCACTGCGTCGACACCGGTTGGGAATGGCGGCCGAGAAGACATAGGCCTATCGGATTCATTAATTCAATCTGACTCTGGGCAGAAATGGGCGCTGGATTATTTCACAAGTAAGTGATCATACTTTATTCTTCCATACCTGTCGCTTGCGCGAAACGCATCGCGCTTGTTGACAACGGGCTCGATCGAAGTGAAGTGAAGTTTTATTTTCCTTTCAAACAAAGGAGGAAGCCGGGGCTAAAGGCTGAGTGCCTGACAAAGGCCTCGGCTCCCTTGTACAGTTTGACTTCGGTAAACACAATAAATGCATACACAATAAATAGATAACACAATAGATAACTAAAAAAAACACAAAAATAATAAATAACACAAAAAAAAGATAACACAATAAATGCATAAATCAGCTGCACTTACAAGTGTACAAAAAAAAAGCAGTTATTAAGCATACAACAATGAAAATGATATTAAGCAAAACATAGACCAGAGTCGAGTAAATATTTTTTACAGCGAAAGCTGTTATGAGATCACAACAAGGGTCGTTTCTGCGCCGTAGTTGTCCGCCGCCGCCGGTGTCCGTAACCAATATCGCACGAAATAAGAAAAAAAGTAAACAAATAAAAAAGCACCTATGACAGAACGGGAATCGAACCCGGGTCCTCTGCGTGGTAGCCCAGCACTCTACCACTGAGCTAACCTGCTGCTTGAAACTGCGGTGCAAACTGACCCTATGCAAGCTTCATGTTGGGCAAGGAATCGCGTTAATATGTGTTGTAAAGCGTTTTAGAGCAGTAAAGTAATAACCAGGCGTCACGCAATGCGAATTGCGTAAAGAGTGGGTTGTTCAATGCTCCAACCCATTACAAAAGCCTGGGGCATAATTCTTCATCGTCGTCAGCCACAGCATCAACAAAATGCACATAATGCGTCACAAGAGTGTAGCGGGTACCGCGCTTTTCTGAAGAATGACGAATAATGGCATAGTAGACGCTTCCCCACTACACAAAAATTATGATTTATGGCGTAGTGGGTACCATGCTAGTGGGCTTGTAGTAGTTGCCCCAAGAGTGTTTAAAAAAAGGTTCAGAAAGGACGCTCTCCCAGCTTTCGCTGTGACTGTGCTGCGCGTTCCGCGCAGGCCTGGCGGTTTTTTTTGCTTCCTTTTTAAACATTTTCAATGAAACATCAAAATTAACATTTGTCGTGTTGTATATATCGCGCGAACGAAATGCACAGCGAAGGTCGGCTTGGGCGTCGCTCGCCTTTGCTTTGTGACTGCCTGGAAATTGGCTGCCATTGCCGTCGGCCGCCTGGACGCTCTCGGCACGGTGATGAGTAGAGACCGGATATTAGGCAAATTCCTATTTTGTTCCTTGCGTTCCTATCATGCCACTTTGATATATGCGCTAGAATTAGAGGTTAGGGAGGGCTTTTATACTGTTTTTTTAGTGCCTATAAATGCCTATTTTTGACGTTTGTGCCTAAATTCCTATAAAGGCCTATAAATGCCTATTTTCCAAATCGGTGCCTATATGAACAGTATTTAACCTCAAATTTTGCTTTCGAGTGCAGCTGGAGACCGTTATTCATGTTACCGGGCAAAATTGACCTTTCGGAACTCTATGGGGTGCAACCTAGTTCCCTAGTTCAACTAACTTCCGGAAAGCAACCGCTAGCAGCAGTGAAATGGGACGCGCCTGTCACCTTATGCCACCGCACTGACATGGCGCTAGCGGCTGGAGGAGGAGGAGGAGGAGAAGGAGAGGAAAAGACGCTATTTCTGCAACCCTAAATGGGAGGAGAGGAAAAAATTACACCATCTCCCGCTAAAGGGAACCATGTGTAGATGTGAAGCAGCGGACGCTAACGCTTACACTGGCGGTGGCGTTGACGCTGGCGCTCATCGCAGCGTTGCGCAGGAGAGAAAACTGGGGAGGCGCAAAGCAGGCAGTGATGGAGCAGTGTTTCCTACTGGAACATGCCAATCGCTGCTAATGGGCAATGAGAGACAGAAGACTCCGACTGGACACAGAGACCCGCACTCCGCTTTTAGTTAACGCGCACGCTGTGAATTTTTATTGTTCAACAACGCACAGGAGAAATCTCCCACCGGCACCACCTTGGAGGTCAAGATCCATTGCCATATATACGGGGTGGCCAGTGAACGGTTGTGCAGCGCGAGCAGTCGGTTTTTTCAACCAAGAAACTCGCTAGCAGACGCTGCCTGCGTCGGCGTCGCGAGGCGAGAGAGGGGGGAGCGCAGGAGAGGAGAGAGAGAGGGTGACACGCATGCGCAGTGGGAGTGTGAACGCCGCGGGTAGGGATGCCTAGAGGAGAGAGGGGGGGAGTGTAAGAGGGGAGAGAGGAGGGGAGGCGCATGCGCAGTGAGGGTGTGGTTGCCGCGGGGAGGGATGCCCAGAGGAAAAAGAGGGGGGAGAGGAGATTTTTTTTATTTTTATTTTTTTTAAAGGGTTTGCGCATGCGCAGTAAGGGTGGGCACGCGGCACACCACCACCGCCACCACCACCGGATTAAGCTTCGCCATAAGATGCTTCACATCTAATAAAAGTGGGAAGAGGAGAGCAGAGTCCATGGCCGAGGACGTGGCGGGCGGCTTTTACAGCAGGCGTTCCAGTCCGGTTTTCCCAAAGAATTGAAGCACCTCCTTGAAGACCTGGGTGTGTGGGGGGGGGGGGAGGCGGTGGGGGGGGGGGAGGAACAGGAGGTGCCTCTGTGGAGCCGCAGGAAGGTGGAGAACGAATGTGGAGTTGGTAAAAAATTCCCCATGATGACTGTGGTAGTGGTTGACGGCCTTCATATTACTACAGTGTTCTGGTTCGCATAATGGGTGCATTCCTATACTTTATGAAAGTGGCCGGACGCGCGAGGGACGGACATGGCCCCGAGCATAAGATGCTTCGCATCTAAAACAATCAGATGTCCACGTGGTTTTTGTTTTGCTTGTAATTTACTTCTTAAAGGGCGCTTCACCAGTTCACATCAGAAATCTTAGGTACTGGAAGTCGTTGCATGCCCAATCAAGAGCTTTGTACAACAATATTTTTTTAATTGGTTGATTATGAGCTGCGAAAGCATGATGCGAGGAGGTGAGCTTGAAATCTTTGCCACTCGCCCCGTGTAGACTTCGCAAGCCAAATTACTTCCCTGCCCTCTTCGGTACTGGAGCAACCTTGAAGCAGCGCTAAAAGACAGAGACTAAGAAAGGGCGAACACACAAGACGAGCGCTGACTCGCAACTGAAAAATTTATTTGGAAAGATCATCCAAGAAAACAAGAAAAATGAAAAAACGAGGGGACGAAACGTGTGCACAAGCAAAGGGGTTATCTAGTCACTAACAAAGCACTATTTAACGGAACACGTGCTCAGCAGAAAGGAAAACTCTTTTTTCGTCAATGCCAATGAAGCTTGACTGACGCATATGTCGCCCATTCTTTTGAGATTTGAGATTTGGTTTATTTTCTGCACATGTAACAGAAAAAGCGAAGCAAAAGCAAAAGGCTACAGAGCCTGAGGGAGGCTTTTGCTCCGAGATACAGTCTTACACAGACATTCGACAGACAAGTTTGGCGTATTTACAGAATCAGTTTTGACAAAAAAAAAACAAAAAAAATAACATAAGCAAGCTTTGACTGGACAACTATAAAAAAGGAAGCCAATGCAGCATGTTATTATAAGATATGTAAAAAATGATCATTTTCATACATATATATACACACACACACACACACACACACACACACACACACACACACACACACACACACACACACATATATATATATATATATATATATATATATATATATATATATATATATATATATATATATATATATATATAAAGTGCAATGATAAGGCAAAAGTGCAGACATACATTCATACACAGCTTCAACAAAACAGAAAAACGAAGAAAAAAGAAAAAAAAGACAGTGTAATTGTACAATGAACACGTTGGACACATTGCGAATGTTTGACGCAATGATATAAAAGAAAAATATACCAAACGCCCGATTAGCCGTATTCAATACAATTATAAAGAAGAATTTCCTTAAGCCTATTTTTTGAAGTTTTCCTATTTAGGTCAACTACATGTTCCAGTTTATTGAGGAGACTCGGTATCTGATACTCAATATGTTGCTGACCGTAGTTGGTTCTAGTTTTTGGTTTTCTTATACTATGTGTGCGGAGACAGTACTCAAAACATCGAGAAGAATCGTACGAGGAGTATAGCTTATTATTTTGAATGTACAATAGTAACTTAAAATAATATATTTGGTTGGCTTGTAATATTAAGTATTTAGAGAATAGTGGTCGTGTAGTAAGACCTTGCGGGGGGACCATAATAACCCTCGAATAGTCGTAGTATCTTCTTCTGTAATGTGAGTAATGATTTATAGTTTTGTGCTGTCGTTGTACCCCAACACAAGATACAATAACTTAGCCGGGAATAGAACAGTGTATAATATAACGCTTTCTTGAGCCAGAGTGGTAATAATGTACTTAGTTTGTAAAGACATCCAACGCTTCTACTCAAATCTGCTACTAATTTATTTACGTGCTCATTCCAGGAAAGGCCTTCCTGGAACCACACACCCAAAAATTTTTGTACCTTGACTTGTTCTAACGTCTGACCCTCAAAAGAAACACTTAGACTTACGTTTCGTGGCTTATTGATAGGCGCGAACAACATATATTTAGTTTTACTTGCGTTGAGACGCAACTTGTTAATTTTAAGCCAGCTAGACAACTTATTTAAATACGTGTTTACACTCCCTTCAAGCTCAGAAATTGAGGGACCAACAAAAAAAAATATTGGTATCATCCGCATACATAATTAACTTAGGAGAATCCGGAATGCCACATAAATCATTTACATAAACTATAAACAATAGGGGACCAAGTATGGATCCTTGTGGGACACCCTTGTTCACTTTGGCACGCGAGGATGTCTCTTGATTAATATCAACGTATTGATAACGATCTGTTAAGTAATTTTGGAGTAATCTATTAGCAACGCCACGAACACCATAGTTTTTAAGTTTATCTAAAAGAACACTATGACTTACGGTGTCCAATGCTTTGCAGAAATCAACAAATAGTCCAAGTGTGTATAGCTTTTTCTCAAAATTGAATAGTATCTCGTTCTTTACACTAAGTAACGCTAGCTCGGTAGATTTACATTTCTGAAAGCCAAATTGCGCGTCACTTATAACATTGTACTTAGCAAAAAATTTTTGTAATCTGATATTAATAGCACTTTCAAAAACTTTTGATAGAATCGGTAGCACGGATATCGGTCTGTAATTTGTAATTTCTTGGTCATTACCACCCTTGAAAACTGGGCACACTCGAGCTATTTTTAATTGATCAGGGAAGACGCCAGTAACAAGACTTGAATTAATAATATGTGTGAGCACAGGTGATATAACATCAGCGACGTACTTTATTGGTATAGGTTTAATGTCATCCTATCCCGCTGCACAATTGTTTTTAATCTTAGCTATTAATTCTTCGGTTTCACGACATGAGATAGGGTGCAGAACTATGGAGTTAGATAAGCAGCGGTCATTCACCACCAATTACGGATCCTCGTCAAAACTCCCCTCATCATTATCACAACTTTTTATGAAGTAGTCATTCATTGCCGTTGCTACTTCTCGGTAGCCTAGGCCACTAGAGTTTGCCATAACCCTAGGAACATGGCGTTGTTTGTTGCGACCAGAAAGATTTCTGACCTCATTCCAAATTTTGCTTGGATTATCACTTATTCTACTAAATAAATTCTCATAATACCTGAATTTAGCGTGCCTTATTTCACCATTTAGTTGGTTTCTGTATTTTTTGAACTCATTCAGTAGTATGATATCTCGTGTCTTTATAAATGCATGGTACATGTTGTTCTTCTTTGTAATTTTTTTAAATAACACATTAGTTATCCATGGTTTTCTAATTTTCTGGCGTTTAGCATTCTTGACAGACACCGGGAAAGCATCATCATAACATTTTATGAGTTTATTAATGAAAAGTTTGTATGCCGAGTTAGCATCCCTTTCCTCTAACACGTGACTCCAGTCTGTTGCGATAACACGATGCCGGAATATTTCAAGCGTTGTAGCATTTATCTGACGAGACCGAACTTTTTTATTGCTTTCGCAAGTGTTATTGGCAGAAGGAATCGTGCAAAAGATCGGAAGATGATCGCTTACATCCACTGCTAGCAATCGTGCAACGCAAGGTGGCGGGTACATATTCGTCAGACATATGTCAAGAAGTGTTGCAGTCTGTGCAGTAAGTCGGGTTGCCTTCGAAATTACGTTATTGCAGGCAAATGAATTTACTAGCGCTGTTAACTGCCGTGATGTTGCATCTTGGGACAGCATATCGATGTTCACATCGCCCATTACCACAAATGGAAAGCCAGTGGGGCGCAAGTATTCCAAAACATCTTCTATAAATTTAAGAAACTTAGCTTTACAGCCTGATGGTGGCCTGTAAACGACCACAGCAAATGCTTTTTCTAATCGAATCATAAGGCACTCGACAACGTCATTAATAACGGAAAATTGGGAAATAACTTCATGCTTTATTGATTGGTTAACGTAAATTGCGACTCCACCACCTCTGCCAACAGGACGCACAAGGCCATTGTAAGTGTAGTTTTCAAAATATGGTGGATCTTCGCCAACAGAGAGCCAGGTTTCAGAAAACAGCAGCAGGTCAAAGCTAAACGTGAGGGAACTAAATATATTAAGTATCTTATCGATCTTGTTGCGTATGCTACGTGTGTTCAAGTGAAAAACCTTTATGCGCCTGCGCGCACCTGCCAGCAGACTATTCACAGAATTGCAGTCATGATAATCATCAACACGCATTGCTATTTCAGCTGCCATCTTCTGATTTGAACAACTATCGGCCTATACAAAAAGAAAAAAAATGTTCACTATGCGGCAGTTCCGCCCCCATCTGCGACCATCTTGGCGACGTCATCAGCACTTTGTATTTTTAGAACAGGCGAGGTCTCATTTCTACGAGCAAAGATCTTGCCCCCCCGATGTCCAGACAAATTTCCACCGCATTTCCTTCTTTCTCTGAATAGCTGAACCCAGAAGCTGTTTCCCGTGTTTCGTGAGCTGCTCATTGACATATACGGCAGAGGACGTTTGGCTGCCCAGGTCTTTGCTGTCAATTCTGACTTTCTTAGCCTTGCTTAGCATAGCAAGCTTCTTTGTCCTGCGCACAAAACGGACTACTATGTTACTTTGGTCGTGACGAGCAGTCGGAACTCTGTGACAGATATCGACGTCATCTGCCGTTATTTCCTCTTGGATAATTCCACACATTTTCTTGACCGCATCTAGGGTTGATGTGAAAGGCTTCTATCACCTCCCGAGTGACTTTGCATCTATGTGACGACAACACTTTTGTGTCTGAAAACACTGGATTACACCCACACGTGTAACAGTGTGAAGCTAGATGCGAAACATCCTCTTTTTTCAGCGTCTGTTCATGTTCCCTTAAGCGCAGATTTAAACATCTGCTAGTCTGCCCCACGTAAGAATTACCACAAGTAAGAGGGATCTGGTAGACGACCCCGCACTTACATGGTACATACGTAGACTTTACATGGGTCGTACCACAGCCCTCACTTAACATGTCACTGTGCTCTATTTTTTTCCTAACGAGAGGACAGATTCCAGAAAATTTATTTGGAGCAGAGAACACTGTCTTAACCCCGTACCTCTTGCCTACATTACTCAACCCATGCGACAGCTTGTGTACAGACGGTAAGACTGTTACCTTATCGTATCCTTGCTTATCGTCACGTTTTTTTGGACCGGTTCTGACCCTTTACCCATCTCGATAGCCTCTCACTGCAACTAGAAAGCACACTGTTAGGGTAACCCGCTTGTTGAAGTCTCTGGATCTGTGTTAAGAAACTACGCTCCATGCCATGCTCGCAAGACTTTGCCAAAGCAGACTTCAGGGCGGAATAAGCTATTCCGTTCTTTATCACTTTCTAGTGACTGGACGAAAACGGAAGGAGCGGTTTTTGCGATCTCGGAAGGTACTGCCAACACACATGCCTGCCTTCGAAAGAAAGTCACAAATCAAGAAACTGCAGCTTGCTGTCCTTGACCAGCTCAAGGGCAAACCTCAATCCATATCCGCATTCACGGAAAACTTTTAGGATATCGGCTGCTCTTTTACTGTAGTTAATGCAAGTAAAAAACACTAAGTAGTCATCTACATAGCGGAATACGGAACCCGCTAATTCCTCGAGGTTAGCCTGAAGTCTGCGGTTGACTCGGCTTAAGTATAGGTCGCTTAGCACCGGAGCTACTTTCGAGCCGATGCATATTCCCGTTTTCTGCACAAACAACTGGTCACTCCATTCCACAAACGTGTTGTTCAGATAAAACGTAAGTAACTCAAGAAATGCTTCTAAGCTCATTCCACAACGCTGCGTTATACCCGTGACACACGGGCAAAAGTAAAGTACTTTGAAGAAACCCCTTTTGTCGCCAAAAGGAACCATTTGCACAAAGGAGTTGCCCCGATGACACACGGCACCGGACTACTGCTTTAGGTGGTTTCCCAGAAGAACGCTGCAGAAGAAATGGCGCTGTCTGTGGAAGCAGAAAGATCGGAAATATTAAAAAAAAACATGCGCTTGTACATCACATTCAGAGATAACGGAGCATAAAAACTTTTTTATTGTGTGACGGCCTATAATGAGCATACTCGTAATTTTCTTTCTCTTTTTCCGCTTTAAGCAACAACTTAAATTCGTCTGGCAACTATGAACAGTTGGAGTTGCGCTTCTCACCAAGTGCTTTTGTGGGACGCGAACCGCGTATGGCAGGGGCGCCGGTGAGCGTCGCTTGCCGCGAACGCGCAGGTACCGTGGAGTCCCGCGTTCCTCGATATGCAATGCGTCGGTGAGGCTCTCGGCAATCGCTTGGTATACCCCACCTTTGTGCTTCTGCCCTCGCAGGGCGTCCAAGTGGTCCTCCCAAAGCTTTATCAGCGCCCAGGTCGCCTTTTCGCTCCACTGGACGCGCGGTTTTTTCTTGGAATTGGTTGACGGCACCGATTCAGCAGACTCCATCGTTCATGCGTCACCGACACAGCAACTGCCGCTACCAACACTAACATGGCAGCGCTAGTGACGTAATGCTGGTGGTTGAGAGTATAGGTACTGTATAAACCTTCACTTTTCCGCAAATAGCATTACTGCTCAAAACAAAAACATTTTCTCAGGGCAAGAAAATACTCACAGGGCGCCGCAATGTTGCGGCTCGTTTTGTTCTACTGATAAATTATGCACACAGCATGCGAGAGTACTCCCTTCCTGCCCGAAAAGTAGATGCGGGATCTGCTTTTCCGGAAAGGATCTTTGCCGGAAATGAGTTACTCCTTTGTCGTGTGTCACTGCGCTCGAACGCCTTTCCGGAAGATGTTCCCTTGTCTAAAGGACTTTAGGGTGCCCGTGTGTCAGGGGTATAAATTCCAATTCGTCATTGTGTTCCGTAACCGCTTCCTTGACGCTGCGCATAAGTTCACCCTGTTCGAGCGAATAAAATAGATCTTCGACATCAATACTAATTGCTGTAGAATTCCTCGGGTTGTTGTCCAACAAAAATGTGACTACCTCATCGGAATTTTTTACTAGGTACGGGTCATTGAGGCGCAGAGTTGAAAGTACCTTATGCATGTATCATCTTATGTATCGTCTTTTCTGCATAAGGTACTTTCAACTCTGCGCCTCAATGAGCCGTACCTAGTAAAAAATTCCGATGAGGTCAAATTTTTGTATCACGCGCATCATTTCAACTGGGGATAAAACGTTCATCCCAGTGGAGTATTTGAGTGGGCCAACCGTTCGTCCGGTTAGGTGCAACTGTGGGGACTAACGGTTGCCCGCGAAGGTGTAAATGTGAGGAATACATGTTAGTCCATTGAGGTGCAACTGTGGGGACTAACGGTTGCCCGCGAAGGTGTAAATGTGAGGACTAAATGTTAGTCCCTTGAGGTGCAACTGTGGGGACTAACGGTTGCCCGCGAAGGTGTAAATGTGAGGACTAAAGGTTAGTCCATTGAGGTGCAACTGTGGGGACTAATGGTTGCCCGCGAAGGTGTAAATGTGAGGACTAAATGTTAGTCCATTGAGGTGCAACTGTGGGGACTAACGGTTGCACGCGAAGGTGTAAATGTGAGGAGTAGATGTTAGTCCGGTGAGGTTCAACTGCGGGGACTAACGGTTGCCCGCGAAGGTGTAAATGTGAAGATGATTGTTAGTCCATTGAGGTGCAACCGCGGGGACTAACGGTTGCCTGCAAAGGTGTAAATGTGAAGACTAAATGTTAGTCCATTGAGGTGCAACTGTGGGGACTATCGGTTGCACGAGAAGGTGTAAATGTGAGGAGTAAATGTTAGTCCATTGAGGTGCAACTGTGGGGACTAACGGTTGCACGCGAAGGTGTAAATGTGTGGACTAAATGTTAGTCCATTGAGGTGCAACTGTGGGGACTAACGGTTGCACGCGAAGGTGTAAATGTGAGGAGTAAATGTTAGTCCGGTGAGGTGCAACTGTGGGGACTAACGGTTTCCCGCGAAGGTGTAAATGTGAGGAGTAAATGTTAGTCCATTGAGGTGCAACTGTGGGGACTAACGGTTGCACGCGAAGGTGTAAATGTGAGGAGTAAATGTTAGTCCGGTGAGGTGCAACTGTGGGGACTAACGGTTGCCCGCGAAGGTGTAAATGTGAAGACTAAATGTTAGTCCATTGAGGTGCAACGGTGGGGACTAACGGTTGCACGCGAAGGTGTAAATGTGAGCAGTAAATGTTAGTCCATTGAGGTGCAACTGTGGGGACTAACGGTTGCCCGCGAAGGTGTAAATGTGAAGACTAAATGTTAGTCCATTGAGGTGCAACGGTGGGGACTAACGGTTGCACGCGAAGGTGTAAATGTGAGCAGTAAATGTTAGTCCATTGAGGTGCAACTGTGGGGACTAACGGTTGCCCGCGAAGGTGTAAATGTGAGGACTAAATGTTAGTCCATTGAGGTGTAACTGTGGGGACTAACGGTTGCACGCGAAGGTGTAAATGTGAGGAGTAAATGTTAGTCCATTGAGGTGCAACTGTGGGGACTAACGGTTGCACGCGAAGGTGTAAATGTGAGGAGTAAATGTTAGTCCGGTGAGGTGCAACTGTGGGGACTAACGGTTGCCCGCGAAGGTGTAAATGTGAAGACTAAATGTTAGTCCATTGAGGTGCAACTGCGTCGACTAACGGTTGCCCGCGAAGGTGTAAATGTGAAGACTAAATGTTAGTCCATTGAGGTGCAACTGCGTCGACTAACGGTTGCCCGCGAAGGTGTAAATGTGAAGACTAAATGTTAGTCCATTGAGGTGCAACTGTGGGGACTAACGGTTGCACGCGAAGGTGTAAATGTGAGGATTAAATGTTAGTCCCTTGAGGTGGTCTGTGGGGATTAACGGTTGCCCGCAAAGGTGTAAATGTGAAGACTAAATGTTAGTCCATTGAGGTGCAACTGTGGGGACTAACGGTTGCCCGCGAAGGTGTAAATGTGAAGACTAAATGTTAGTCCATTGAGGTGCAACTGTGGGACTAACGGTTGCACGCGAAAGGTGTAAATGTGAGGATTAAATGTTAGTCCCTTGAGGTGGTCTGTGGGGATTAACGGTTGCCCGCAAAGGTGTAAATGTGAAGACTAAATGTTAGTCCATTGAGGTGCAACTGTGGGACTAACGGTTGCCCGCGAAGGTGTAAATGTGAAGACTAAATGTTAGTCCATTGAGGTGCAACTGCGGGGACTAACGGTTGCCCGCGAAGGTGTAAATGTGAAGACTAAATGTTAGTCCATTGAGGTGCAACTGTGGGACTAACGGTTGCACGCGAAGGTGTAAATGTGAGGAGTGAATGTTAGTCAATTGAGGTGCAACTGTGGGGACTAACGGTTGCACGCGAAGGTGTAAATGTGAGGAGTAAATGTTAGTCCGGGGAGGTGCAACTGTGGGGACTAACGGTTGCCCGCGAAGGTGTAAATGTGAAGACTAAATGTTAGTCCATTGAGGTGCAACTGCGGGGACTAACGGTTGCCCGCGAAGGTGTAAATGTGAGGACTAAAGGTTAGTCCATTGAGGTGCAACTGTGGGGACTAATGGTTGCCCGCGAAGGTGTAAATGTGAGGACTAAATGTTAGTCCATTGAGGTGCAACTGTGGGGACTAACGGTTGCACGCGAAGGTGTAAATGTGAGGAGTAGATGTTAGTCCGGTGAGGTTCAACTGCGGGGACTAACGGTTGCCCGCGAAGGTGTAAATGTGAAGATGATTGTTAGTCCATTGAGGTGCAACCGCGGGGACTAACGGTTGCCTGCAAAGGTGTAAATGTGAAGACTAAATGTTAGTCCATTGAGGTGCAACTGTGGGGACTATCGGTTGCACGAGAAGGTGTAAATGTGAGGAGTAAATGTTAGTCCATTGAGGTGCAACTGTGGGGACTAACGGTTGCACGCGAAGGTGTAAATGTGAGGAGTAAATGTTAGTCCATTGAGGTGCAACTGTGGGGACTAATGGTTGCACGCGAATGGTGTAAATGTGTGGACTAAATGTTAGTCCATTGAGGTGCAACTGCGGGGACTAACGGTTGCCCGCAAAGGTGTAAATGTGAAGACTAAATGTTAGTCCATTGAGGTGCAACTGTGGGGACTAACGGTTGGCACGCGAAGGTGTAAATGTGAGGAGTAAATGTTAGTCCGGTGAGGTGCAACTGTGGGGACTAACGGTTGCACGCGAAGGTGTAAATGTGAGGAGTAAATGTTAGTCCGGTGAGGTGCAACTGTGGGGACTAACGGTTGCACGCGAAGGTGTAAATGTGAGGAGTAAATGTTAGTCCGGTGAGGTGCAACTGTGGGGACTAACGGTTGCACGCGAAGGTGTAAATGTGAAGACTAAATGTTAGTCCATTGAGGTGCAACTGTGGGGACTAACGGTTGGCACGCGAAGGTGTAAATGTGAGGAGTAAATGTTAGTCCGGTGAGGTGCAACTGTGGGGACTAACGGTTGCACGCGAAGGTGTAAATGTGAGGAGTAAATGTTAGTCCGGTGAGGTGGAACTGTGGGGACTAACGGTTGCCCGCGAAGGTGTAAATGTGAGGAGTAAATGTTAGTCCGGTGAGGTGCAACTGTGGGGACTAACGGTTGCACGCGAAGGTGTAAATGTGAGGAGTAAATGTTAGTCCGGCGAGGTGCAACTGTGGGGACTAACGGTTGCACGCGAAGGTGTAAATGTGAGGAGTAAATGTTAGTCCGGTGAGGTGCAACTGTGGGGACTAACGGTTGCACGCGAAGGTGTAAATGTGAGGAGTAAATGTTAGTCCGGTGAGGTGCAACTGTGGGGACTAACGGTTGCCCGCGAAGGTGTAAATGTGAAGACTAAATGTTAGTCCATTGAGGTGCAACTGCGTCGACTAACGGTTGCCCGCGAAGGTGTAAATGTGAAGACTAAATGTTAGTCCATTGAGGTGCAACTGCGTCGACTAACGGTTGCCCGCGAAGGTGTAAATGTGAAGACTAAATGTTAGTCCATTGAGGTGCAACTGTGGGACTAACGGTTGCACGCGAAGGTGTAAATGTGAGGATTAAATGTTAGTCCCTTGAGGTGGTCTGTGGGGATTAACGGTTGCCCGCAAAGGTGTAAATGTGAAGACTAAATGTTAGTCCATTGAGGTGCAACTGCGGGGACTAACGGTTGCCCGCGAAGGTGTAAATGTGAAGACTAAATGTTAGTCCATTGAGGTGCAACTGTGGGACTAACGGTTGCACGCGAAGGTGTAAATGTGAGGATTAAATGTTAGTCCCTTGAGGTGGTCTGTGGGGATTAACGGTTGCCCGCAAAGGTGTAAATGTGAAGACTAAATGTTAGTCCATTGAGGTGCAACTGTGGGACTAACGGTTGCCCGCGAAGGTGTAAATGTGAAGACTAAATGTTAGTCCATTGAGGTGCAACTGCGGGGACTAACGGTTGCCCGCGAAGGTGTAAATGTGAAGACTAAATGTTAGTCCATTGAGGTGCAACTGTGGGACTAACGGTTGCACGCGAAGATGTAAATGTGAGGATTAAATGTTAGTCCCTTGAGGTGGTCTGTGGGGATTAACGGTTGCCCGCAAAGGTGTAAATGTGAAGACTAAATGTTAGTCCATTGAGGTGCAACTGCGGGGACTAACGGTTGCCCGCGAAGGTGTAAATGTGAAGACTAAATGTTAGTCCATTGAGGTGCAACTGCGGGGACTAACGGTTGCCCGCAAAGGTGTAAATGTGAAGACTAAATGTTAGTCCATTGAGGTGCAACTGTGGGACTAACGGTTGCACGCGAAGGTGTAAATGTGAGGAGTGAATGTTAGTCAATTGAGGTGCAACTGTGGGGACTAACGGTTGCACGCGAAGGTGTAAATGTGAGGAGTAAATGTTAGTCCGGGGAGGTGCAACTGTGGGGACTAACGGTTGCCCGCGAAGGTGTAAATGTGAAGACTAAATGTTAGTCCATTGAGGTGCAACTGCGGGGACTAACGGTTGCCCGCGAAGGTGTAAATGTGAAGACTAAATGTTAGTCCATTGAGGTGCAACTGTGGGGACTAACGGTTGCTCGCGAAGGTGTAAATGTGAGGACTAAATGTTAGTCCATTGAGGTGCAACTGTGGGGACTAACGGTTGCCCACGAAGGTGTAAATGTGAGGATTAAATGTTAGTCCCTTGAGGTGGTCTGTGGGGATTAACGTTACACCCGGTGCCGTTAGTCCTTAAATGGACTAATGGTTGTGGCAGCCCCATTAGTCTCCAAGAGGACGAATGGCACACCTTTTTAACACCCTTTTGCCTTAGAGTGTATAGCAGGGTTTTTTGTGTTGATTATATCCGTCCTGAAGTTGACTTCTTTAATCCGGCGTGTAGACAGTTTAGAAGACATATCCCTGAATGAGACGGATTATATCTGTTTTGTGCTAGCTGGGTTGCGTCTCCTGCCACGCGGTGGCGTCTGACGCAAGGTGTGCGTAGTGTTGCTGTATATGCTACCTTCCGGTAGCAGAGATGCGCCACTGTTTTCCGGGCGCCGCTCGCTCCGCCTCCAGGGATTCCAGCGCCACTATCGCCACTATTCGCCGAGCGCCATCACGTGGTCAGAAGTGGCTCCTCTGCGCTGCGGAGAAGCCAACCCTTTGCAGGCAGCGCACTCTGCAGGATCCGGCCGTCCACCGTCCTTGCTGCTGCTTCATCGACGGTGCTTGTCGAGATGCGTGTAATCTCAGGTGGAGTATTTGGTGCAGTGTAGAACCAATGGTTGGTTTTGGGTTTTATCGTCTCAAAGCGGCTCAAAGAGACGCCGTAGTGCTGGGTTGAGGATAATTTCGATCGCCTGGTGCGCTTTAACACGCACTTCAATCGCACCATTGTGATACCACACCCCGGCAGCTCTTTCACTATACGACGGGATGTTGCGCGCCGAACTGTCATAGCCCTAGTGAAAATGGAAAGATGGTGCAACGAGCGAAATCTTCTACATGCCTCCGACTCCATGATAAGTGCGATGAAACCCGACTGCAGTTTTCTAGGGTTATGCTATGGATATTGTGTGTTAATTCTAGAGCACCAGCTGCACTTTGTTGCGGTGCAGTCGCTCGGTAATCGCATCCTTTGCAGCAGATGTTGCCTTAGAAGTGAAGGTTGTAGCGCCTTCAATAAGCCAGAAACAGAAATATGGTGCTGCAAAAGATGAACAATTTAATGTACGCATAACAACGTTATAGGTAAAATAAGTGCGAAATACATGTAGCCTTAATCAGCGGGTTGTATCGGATGCTTGACACATACAACACATCTATATTGGTCCATCACGCGTAAAATACGACCAGGAAGCTTCCCTAGAATCATTCGAATAAAGAAAGCGGTGCAGCTTGTGGACTAGCATCAGTGTAATATTGCGGCTTGAAAACATCAGCCGCGCAATGTAGTCTTACTAACATTACTCAAAATAGAAAGAATAGCAAGAAAAAAGAATTTACGCGTGCATTAAATCGCTCGGTTTGGTTACCTCATTAATGCGAGACAGTTAGTTACCTCAACTGAACTCGTGTTTCATGTCTTAAGTATGTGTAATGTTAGACGCGACAGCGCACTTGAATCGCGCATTCACATCTTTCAAATTTTCGAGCCGTGATCGCGTATACATGCACGCCAAGTACGCATGTTTATCGCTATCGAGCCCGATTGGGTTAAACATTCTCCACTACAATTTGCCCCCCTTCCGCAGTTAGCGCAAGGGAGCCAAACGCGACTGAACGATACCATGATGGATCGATCGTCAATGGAAGTGCGAAGATCGTAAATTGTTTAAGTTAATAATAATATCTGGGGTTTAACGTCCCAAAACGACGATTTGATTATGAGGGACGCCGTAGTGGAGGGCTCTGGAAATATCGACCATCCGGTGTTCTTTAACGTGCACTGACATGTGCACCCGCAAAGCAACGGAGCCCAACATTGCGTACCTTGGCGCAACTCTGCTACCTAAAGGTAGCATATACAGTAAAGGCCCAACCGTATGCACGCGATTTTCGAGCGACGGCGACGAGCGACAGCGACAAACGAGCTCCGTCGCGCTGTCGCGTCGCGACGGCTGCAACCACATGTTGGCGACAAAGTGCCATTGTTGCTAGATTGAAAACTATCGAGGGCGTGCCGATAAATTGTGAAAAGAAGTTTAAAAGTTGACCGATGACAACATGCCAATTTTATTACTGTCTTGTGTGGTTTAAGGAAGCCATAGAAGCGTTTCGGGACTTTCTTTTTTCGCAATCTCTCGTTTAACCGCGACAGGGTGCCCAGAAGCGTACGCTACGACGGCTACGACGCACTTTACATGACGATTTGACATTGCAGCAAGCTACCGTCATTGCAGCAAGCTACCACAGAAACATCAAAACAAGCCGTCGATAACAAGATTAAGGACAAAATACGGCCGCTGCCTCACTCTGCGCGTGAGATGTGGCTGTAAAGAAGGTAGTCTGTACCTTGCGGTCCTTCAAGTACGCGCGGTAACAAGCATCGAGAGCAAATTGCAACCCAAGCGAGGATCGGGGGCGGCGCCATGTTGCCGGAAATCGTCACGCTCGCTTCCGGGCGACAAGATCTTTTCTAGTTTTCCAGAAACGCGCGACGCGACAAGCGACAGCGACGGATGGGCCTCGGCGACAGCAAATCCTGTCGCTCGTCGCTGTCGCTCGAAAATCGCGTGCATGCGGTTGGGGCTTAACTCTAGGTGTGCGCAGTGTTCTTTTTTTTTGTTCGTGCAACATCACGAGTGGGAGCAGAAAGGGGCCGGCCCTTTTTTCGTGCGCGTCTCAAGGGCAGTTTTTAAATTTAAAGAAAATGTAGGAGCGTTGGGTGACAGAAAACAGGCTCAAGCTCCTCTGAGATCTGCATACCGCCAGCGGTTAGTGGTGTCTATAAATAGCTTGCCGTAATATGCCGGCTCATGCATGGTGCGTGGCTGAGTGCTCTAACGCAGTGCGCTGAGGAGCGATGAGTCGCTGGTTCGAATCCCCGGTCGGGTCACTTGAAATCTTTTTCTTATTATTAATTTGCTATGTGCCTTTTATATGTATATACAACATGTACGGGGCATGACGGTGACGGCGTTGGCAGCGACAGACGGCGACGGCAAAATCAGCCGAGAGTGTCCATATAATTGCTATCCCAATAATAACGTCGAAATCCCAGCGCGCACGTGGTCAAACGCTTTCGCACATACCCGTAAACCACTGTGGTATGAGCCACAGGTGATTGACGGTTTATATTGTTACGTGGTCGTGACGTTGACGAAGGCAGCAGGCGACGTGTCCAAGATGAAACTGTTTATTAGGCCGAACTTGTGGCCGGTAAACGGAAAGTGAGATTACAGCAATACACGCTGGCACTGATAGCGGCGAACAGAGCGTCGGCCATCGATCAACTGATCATCGTTGGAGCGCGCCGGCTTTTATACATCACGCGTCTAACATTCTAGGCTTATCACTGGTCGTCGCACAAGCTCTGGAATAATCTTGAGCGTTCGCGTGCTGTGCGCAATGGTAAGAAAACGATCTACTACAAACGTGAAGCTTCTCGAACACTGAGGCGCGATCTGCGCCAAGCGTTGCTCACAGTCTTTGCGGGGTTAAACAAAACACTTCAAAATAACACGCGTGGCAATGCCCCCCCTCTGAAAAAACTTCCCCATCTCCCGCTAAAGGGAACCATGTGTGGATGCGAAGCAGCGGGGAGATACTTAGCTTGAGCGGGAGGAACGTCGCCGCTCTCGTTTCACGGCAGCGATCCGGGCGCTCATCGCAGCGCTGCACAGGAGAGAGAATGAGGCTCGCGCGCTCCGTCATTTTCATACCGCGGAACTACCGTGGCGCCCCCCAGCGGAGTATGCAGCTGTCGCACCACCTGTCGTGCGCGCCTCTCCGTAGAGGATTCCTAGAGGAGAGGACGGGGGGGAGGACGTGCATGCGCTGTGGGGGGTGTGGGACGCGGGAGCCGCTCCGTAGAGAAGATGAATCCTAGAGTAGAGAAAGGGGGGTGAGCGTAGGAGAGGATAGGGGGGAGGGGACGCGCATGCGCTGTGGGACGCGGGGGGCCGCTTCGTAGAGTAGATCATTGCTAGAGGAGAGAAAGGGGGGTGAGCGTAGGAGAGGAGAGAGGGGGAGAGGACGCGCATGCGCTGTGGTGGTGTGGGACGCGGGAAGGAGCGACGGACTAAGCCCCCTCCAAACACATGCAAGCAAGATCAAGGAATGGGGTCAACCTGGGCAACAGACACCACGTGCCTAGCAATTGCTAAGCAGCCTCTCTGTGCTCTCGGCCATGACTCTGATGACTGTGGTAGTGGTTGACGGCCTCCATTTACTACAGTGTTCTGGTTCGCATAATGGGTGCTTCCCTACTTCATGAAAGTGGCCGGACGCGGGATGCGGGAGGGACGTCAAGGCCTGGAAGCTCCTCGCGGGACGTGTCGCGTGACCTGTCGTTTTAGGGATAAACGTTGTTATGCTAAAAAATTAAAAAAAATACGGATGCTTCAAAGCATAAATTAGCGTACACACTTCATTTTTGCTTCTGTAGTTTTTTTTATTCCAAGCACTCATGCATCATTGATTGGTAAGCGTGGCGAGTTTCCTATTTCTGGACTTTTCTCCCTCTTGTTCCTTCTCCTAGAGGCGTCGACACAAATATTTTAGCAAATAATCCTGCTGCACCACAGTGAATACTTCAGCGCTAGTTCGCTGTCGTGTCCATTGTCACAGTAATCAAAGTCTGTGAAGTCTTCATCTACCAGCAAGTCGACCGTCAACTCCGCCACTATCTGCCACTGTTCATTGGCCTTTTAGAACCTTGGCTTTGTTAAACGTTGAGCCACAACAGCACAGTTGCGTGCAAGTTCATTCATAGCTGACATTGCAGTGTAAAAAAGGCTTCCTCTATCCATTCCCTTTACGAGGCTGTAGAGCGGAAGTGCTGGTGAAAGATTTATTACCGTATTAACACTTAGTACGTCTTTGCAGTTGTCACATTTTCGCTTCTTCGGGGTAACAAGCACTGCATACTCTGTCGCATAAGCTGACACCGGTAAAACGTCCTGTAGCTTTGATATCGCTCGGACAGTCAAAACGACGTTCCAGCCTGCTCGCTGTACGTTTGCTCCTTCTTGAAAGTCCTCCCAGTTTTTCGGTCGTTGTCGGTTGAGTTACCAGCGGACGCGCCAGCCTGTGGTAGCGTGCTTTGGCGAAGCTTGCGTTCCCTTTCGTACACCTGCCTGCTAGATACGTCGCACTGGAACCCAGCTAGTGCCTGTACCTCCCAAAGTGATCCTTAAAAAAGTTTACCGAGGAGAGCGAAATGCAGGTCGTGCTCGTCAAGACAGTGCCTGAGAATCTCCACGAGAGCTTGGGTAGTCTGATGAAGACATCATTTTAAAACAGCGCAGCAAGACGAGGACATAAGAAACGAAGAAACAACGGGACGGGCGAAGTCTTCTTCGTTTCTTATGTCCTCGTCTTGCTGCGCTGTTTTAAAATGATGTCAAACCAACTTGCCCAATTATATGTTCTCTTAAAGTCTGATGAAGAGCACGATAGGTCAGGTCACTGAGTCTGCAATCGTTTGTTTTTTCCTGCCGTGCCTCCAGCCAGGCGAGAAAGTCGTAGATGAAAGCTACACACACAGAAATAGCCGTAGTTGCCACAACAGAGTCGTAGTATCCACAACAGTGGGTCACACAACACTTTTCTGGTCGCACCTCACAGTCCGTTCACTCACCGTCGAACCCGCGCACGAACTAAAGCAGCACACATCACAAAGTGGAAGCGACCGACGGTACCGAGAGATGAATGCAACATTAGTGTTTTCCGTGCAGCTTGCAACTGCGAAATTATCATGGGATCCCCGCCAGCACATGAGGATTTCGATACACGTCCAGCGTCGAAGGCCAGTGATGCTGAAGTGACCAAAGCGCCCACGCGAACGCGCCGCCGAACACCGGCGTCGATGAGGAACCGCCACCACGCACAGCGCGCGACGAAACCAGCGTCAACGCCCCGTAGTGACTGCATGGGTGCTAGCGTCCGCAGAGCGAAAGCGGCCCACTAAAAAAATCCGGCCCACTACCGATGACGCTGCTTGACGTATGCGACAGAGCTTCCCGGCCTTGACGAAGTTTTTTTCGGTGGCGTTGGAGGGACGCGTGACGGACATAGCCCCGAGCATAAGATGCTTCGCATCTAAAAAAAAGTACAGTCCTCAGGTTCACTAACGCGCGTAATATGGCTTGAGGCGCAAAACATGGACGACTTCAGGTCGCGCACGGCGCCGCTGAGAGTTCGTAATGCCTTCAGGGACAACCTCGTAGTCGAGTGCGCCGAGGCGTCGAAGGCGTCTGCGTCGTTTCTTGTGCCGCCGTGTTGTATGCAAAGGTCACGTACGGGAGGATGGCTTCCCACGTGTTGTGTTCGACGTCGACGTACATGGCCAGCATGTCGGCGATGGTCTTATTAAGACGCTCGGTGAGGCCATTCGTCTGTGGGTGGTACACTCTAAGGCAAAAGGGTGTTAAAAGGGTGTGCCTTTCGTCCTCTTGGAGACTAATGGGGCTGCCACAACCATTAGTCCCTTTAAGGACTAACGGCACCGGGTCTAACAGTTAGTCCCCTCAAGGGACTAACATTTAGTCCTCACATTTACACATTCGCGGGCAACCGTTAGTCCCCACAGTTGCACCTCAATGGACTAACATTTAGTCCTCACATTTACACATTCGCGGGCAACCGTTAGTCCCCACAGTTGCACCTCAATGGACTAACATTTAGTCCTCACATTTACACATTCGCGGGCAACCGTTAGTCCCCACAGTTGCACCTCAAGGGACTAACATTTAGTCCTCACATTTACACCTTCGCGGGCAACCGTTAGTCCCCACAGTTGCACCTCAATGGACTAACATTTAGTCCTCACATTTACACATTCGCGGGCAACCGTTAGTCCCCACAGTTGCACCTCAATGGACTAACATTTAGTCCTCACATTTACCCCTTACCGGTCAACCGTTAGTGCCCACAGTTGCACCTCACCAGACGAACGGTTGGTCCACTCAAATGCTCCACTGGGATGAACTTTTTATCCTCAGTTCAAATGATGCGTTAATCCCCAGGGATGATTTTGCACAGTTACTCTCTGCAAGGCTTAATACTTTTCTCGCGTGTTTTTCTCCGCAGTGAGCGACAAATGGCGCGGAAAAGAACACGCGAAAAAAATATTTAGTCATGCTTGTTTCACTGCTTTCTCAGTCAATGCAACAACGAAAGACAAAAGTGAGACAATGAAATGTTTTATTTTTCTATATACATATAAAGTTTCTGCATTCTTTCAGTGAATTCGCTGCCAGATGTCAAATTCAGGTCCAGCCGCGTTGTCATATCTCGTACAGTCGTCGTTGTCAAGCTGCTCCAACGGAAGCGACAGATGACTGCCATTGCACGCACAAGCACACGCAGCCTTCTGCGCGTAGTGGACAACGTCTGCGCAAAAAGATTGCAAATAGTTAGTCACATGTGACAGTGAGGAAGATACACGCACGTGGCAAATACGTGCAAGGTGAAATAAATACGAATGTCTAAAATATGGCAAGCAAATATTTTCAACGCGATTTCATACATAATCGAAAACGCATTTCGAGTCACATAGCGCAACAGCTCAAGTGCGGCAGCCGCAGCCATCATGGTGCCGCGACCGCCGAGTTCTCTGCGAGCGGCGTCGTATACAGCTCGAGCAAGCGAACGCGGGGCCGAACGCGGAGCTTCTGCTGCTTCTGCCACTTCTGCCGCCAGCCAACCTCGAACAGAGGAGCGAGCGAACGCGGAACCGGCGCCACGAACGGCACAGAGCCGCTTTCGAGCGAGCGCCGCGGAAGCCGACGGTAATGGCGACAAATTTTCACAAAGTTCCTGGCTCGAGCGACAGAGTACAACGAGGGAACGCGGGGGCTGCCGCCACGAACGGCGCTGAGCTGCTTGCGACCGAATGACGGGAAAGCCAACAGTAATGGCGAAAACTGTGTTCCGAAGCACAGCTAAAGTCGGCTAGCTAAAGCACCCGCCAGCTGCCGGTGCACTTCAAGCGCCCGACATACAACCGAGCTCGTTGACGGCAACCGCAATGCGTTTTGGACGAGTCGCACCGCAGCGGCGAGGCCTCTGCCCAATATCGCGAGCCCGCAGCTCATCACCGCGGCGAGAGCGTCCAGGCGGCCGACGGCAATGGCGGTCAATTTTCAGGCAGTCACAAAGCACAGGCGAGCGGACGCCGAAGCCGACCTTCGCGGTGCATTTCGTGCGCGCGATATATACAACACGATCGAGCCCGTTGCCAACTAGCGCGATGCGCTTCGCGCAAGCGACAGATACGGAAAAATAAAGTATGATCACTTACATGTGAAAACATTGGCCGCGTATCTGCGTGCTTCGCTGCAAATGTCGAAAGACGATAGTCTTGTGCCGACTGCACTGCATGAGCGGCATGAGTACCACAATTTAATAGCTGGGCTAGCCGCTGGGCTCGTTTTTCGGACGTTTTCCGGGCGCGCTTAGACGGACGCCGGCGTTTCTCCGCTGAAATTTGGTCGTCGGTCTTTTCTCTGCGTTCTCTGATCATGTCTTGTAGAGTGGGTCGTATTTCATCAAGCGGCCATATATGTTTTGCCTTGCCTGAGACAGCGCTCTTCTACGATGAATCAGCCGCATCTGGCTGGCATTGATAAAACAGAAGAGGACGCCATCTACAGCGCTACCGGGGAACATCGGGTTGTGTTGAACAATGCTGCTGCCAGGTGGCAGCACCACAGCCAGCCACAGCGTCGAAGTTAAATCACTGGGCGGAGACTTGTTTTGTACACAGCAGCGCCGCGTAATAAACACTAGGATCTTTATAATTACGTATCTATAGATCTTGTTTTAAAGGAACACTGTGAATAGTACTAAGGTATTGATGTTGTGCCTCAGGTATGCGTAATATTTGATTTTTAATTGCCCACGCTCACCCGTATGAACACATGCTTCTTGGTCAAGATTGGAGGTCGTAAGGCAGGGGGTTAAAGTTTGGCCAGCTAGCTGAATCGTGTGACGTGCCGACAAACAGACAGACGGACAGACAGACCAAAATTTCTCCGTTTAGGTATCTCGAGAAAGACTATCGTCTTTAATAATCTAGCGCCAATTTCTGCCCAGAGTCAGATTGAATTCATGTATCCGATAGGCCTATGCCAGGCCCGTGGCATGAGGCGAGCTTGGCGTCCGGGCCATGAGGCGTCGCTACCGTCGAAACGATTACAGCGAACCTGGTAGCGGCGGTACTTGAGGTCCCCATTAAGCCTAATAAAACTAAAATAACGTGACCCCAGTGGTACGCATTAGTAAACAAAAACGTGTTTCTGAACTAAACTATAACCAGCTACAATTATTCCAAGGTGTAGTTGTGAAGCGAAGTTTTGTGAGCGTGACTGTGCACGTGACGCGGCTACGTTGGGTACCGCCGCCGTCACGCACGCATGCGCAGCGTACCAGAAACGTGCAAGCGCGCGGTATTAGAAACGCGAACTCCATCGCAGCAGCCAGGAGCAGCGTTTGCGCACGTTTATTGCTGCGCGAAGTGGTTGCGACTCGTCAGGAAAAAAAAGTCGCGAACACTTCTTCAACATCCCTGCCGACCACAGGTATGCATTCACTATTTTATATAATTGGCCTGAGGAGGCGACCTTCTATTTTGATTGTCGTTGACCGTTACGATTTGAAACGGGTGGATATGAACAGTGGATTTCTTTCGGTGGCGTTCGCTGCAGCGGCTTTCCTTTTGAGAAATAGTTTTGATAATGAGTTAAAATTAGTGGGTGAGCTGCAGTTTCAGGCCCGACGCGGCGTCAGCTCTCAAAAGGGGGGGCTGTTGACTAGTTTTTGTTGCTTACGTTGGTATATGCGTGCCTCGCGACCCGTCGTTATTTTACGAATCTTGATGAAAGCTAACCACACGAGGTTTGCGTGCCTTCACGGCCTGTTTGTTACGTGTTGCTTTAACTTATGCGCGCTAGCAACAGTGCTCACTGCAGCTGGCTTTTTTTTTAATTGTAGGTGCTTTAATTCTTGCATATATATTACGTTCGTGAATTGATAAGTGCCGTTCGCCTCCGCGATAACTTGCAAAGTTATCGCGGAGGCGCAAATAGCTTAGCTTGGGGCTCTGCCCCCAGAGTCGAATGCGCACCGTGTTGCACAAGCAAGAATTGCCGCGTTCCTCATGTGTGTCTGTTTACATACCGATCGCCTGCTCGGAGTTTTGTCGCCGTAAATTGCCCTCCTCGCTCCTTCCCTTCGACGCTCCTTGCCGCGCTGCTCGACGGAAGGGCCTGTACCAAACGTGATACCCATCTGCCCTTCTGTTGCTCGCTCTCGGGACGCTCCCGGAAACACTTTCGCCTATCTCTCTGATACTCCCGCGTGGTGCTCTCAACGGGCGAAGGCGGGGCCAAGGTCGGTTTTGGTTGTTCGTGATAACGTGAACAAAAGTTAAGGACAGATGATTTGGCTCGCTTACCAGCGCAAAGCAATGACTGCGCCTGAGCAACACGTTTTCAGGAGACTGAGATTATGGGCAGGAGCCAGGATCAGCATATGACATATAAATTAAGAAAGGTGTATACTGTGCTAGTGATGCATCCGTTAAACTGTTTTAATATATAATTTTTTTTGCCAAGTGACAGTCCTGCTAGACTGATGAGTGGATCTGTTAAGTTCTGCGCACGTCACAATTGTCTATATATTGCTATGTGTTGCTGTGATTGAACGAAAAGTGAAAGTTTACTGCCCACGCTGTCGTTCTTTTCACTGCCCTCTTTTTTTTTTTTGTTAGTGGTGCTGAAAACACTGAGTAGTATTTCTCAGGCAGTCGCTCCACAAATCTGTTGTTCAGTATTCACACGTGCAATGCGAAGCGAGTTTAGCAAATTACCTGCTTACAAGCCTCTTATACCGTATTTATTCATTTTTTAATAGCTCCTTGGCCTAGCACACCCACAGAAGTGCCCACACCAGCGTCACCGGTTTCACCAAGTAATGGTAAGTGCAAAAGAAACAAAGAAAAGAAGAGAAAATTGTTGCGAATTACACATCCTGGATCTATAAAGTATGAACCAGTACTAGTGTTTCTGATATAGACACCTGGATAGCGCTAGGCCTGTGTAATATTGTCACAACATATAATGTGGACGAAACCGTGCATATGGTATGAGACCTGTCAGCATGATTTTGTTCACACAATAAATTATTTTTTAAAAGTAAGGTGGGTGCATTTGGCCGTACAAAGTCTACACTGGACGTGGGGCTCTCTGAATCGGTGTGGCATGTGTAGCTAAGCTGGATAGGCCAGCAGAGTGTGGTGCACTTGGGGTGCATTCATGTGATTGTGGCTTATGTAGCCTGAATGACTTTTTGTGAGATGTGAACTATACAAAATCCTCTACGTTATAAATGATATTGCCTCTGTTCAGCATTTCAAGAAATTTTGCAAGAGATTTTTGCAATAATTTGTCATATTTCTTTGGTCATGAACATTCCTTAGATGGTAAAATGCTTGGAATTTTAGGAATGAATTACGATTTCAGCCCCTATCACAGGATGTACAGTCGAGCGCGATTTGAACGTCATCGTGCCAACATCGACAAAAAAACTCGTACAGCACCACAGCCCAGAATCCTCTTTTGAGAAGAGGGGGGGCATCAAGCAAGCTTACCTCACTCGTCCTTGAGCTAACGTCACTCCCATCCGAGGAAGGCGCATTCTTATTCTTTTTTTTTTCGATTCAGGGAACACACAGTAAGGGCATTCAGCGCAGAGTGCTTTTTCGGCATCACCAGGCACAGGATGCTCCAAAACTGCATTTTAGTTATCATCCGTGAAGATAAGAACCAACTAAATCAATGCTTGATCGCAACGAATGGAAAGCTCAAAACAGAGAGAAAGGGCGACGATTCGACGTGAAGATGGCTGTTGTCGCACGGAACAGCACACGAGGGAGAAAACAACGTGAAGTCTAGATTTTCAGTGTTCCGAAACAGGCCGCCAAGGTTCTGGGACGCTGTGCCGCTCGACGCTCTCGCAATAACCTTCAAATCGTGCTCGACTGTAGATCGCTACAAATGTAAATGGAAAATAGCATGGCACTGCATGATGGTGAATCAGTAGCCCTGTGATTGCGCCCTATTGGCTTACCTGTGTGATATTTTTTTTCTTTCTATGAGACTGATAAAAGCCTATTCCTTTGAATTCTTCCTTTTTTCAGATGAGCATGGTCCAAGGTGCCTCCACTATTTCAAGCAGGAGAGCAGCGCTGAGCATGCAAAAGGAACGCCGAAAAGCGGGCAGAGGAAACTCAGCTCTGTGGACACCCCCTGTACAAAAATGGCTTGGTACGTTTACGAAATTAAAAAAAAGACATCGGTCAACATAAATGAAACAATTCACTTTAAATTTGTTCTTTAATTCTCCGAAGTCCTATAGCTTTCTAAAAAAAATGCTTCACTTGCCACATGTGCGAACACTCAAGCGCTGGCTGGCAGACATCCCAATGACACCTGGTATCATGCCAGGTGTCAAGGATGCAATAGAATCAATCATAAAAGGTTGGCTATTCCAAGACAACGCATGCTGTGTTTTATTCGATGAAATAGCCTTGAAGAGGAATTTGACGTGGGATCAATCAAAAACTATTGCGAAAAAATTTAACACTGATCAGGCCTTTAACACACCAACTGAACGTCTAAAAATAAGATTGGCAAAGAAGCTCAAAGAGCAACATATACCTTTGCTGACATGAGAGGGAAGTGTGCCACACAAGTATTCAATGAATCTGTCT
Organism: Rhipicephalus appendiculatus; assembly: GCA_030522465.1. NCBI lineage: Eukaryota > Metazoa > Arthropoda > Arachnida > Ixodida > Ixodidae > Rhipicephalus > Rhipicephalus appendiculatus. The sequence continues at coordinate 106,273 of JALIZH010022266.1, read as the reverse complement.
CTGTGGCACTCCTCACTATCGTGGCCATTCAGGAGCTTCCTGTTTATGCTGAAATTACAGCTCAGTTCACAGAAAGAATGCATAAGCTTTTTGACAGCCTGAATAATTAGACTCTGAAAAAGCAGGACGACAAGTTGCGTTATACATTGACTGTTGAGTCGGAACAGCGTGCCTTAGTTGAGCCGTGCATCAGTTTGGTTGCCCAATATATTCTGCCGTGCAAAGCTACACTGGCACCTTACATTCATGAACAGAAGCACACAACAAAGAAAGTCAAGGCACAGTGCGCCTGCCAGAAGAGCGGTAAATTAGCTGCTTAAATTTATCCTGTGCCTTTCAAGAACACGATTATGTAGAATTGGATTTCTCGTGCAGCCTTCTGCACACATTTCCTATACTGACACGTGTTGCACTGTTTCTTTTTTATGTATGCATGCACTATTTTTATGTATACATCTTTATTTGTTTATGTATATATATATATTTATACATATGTATTGATAAATCAGCTATGGTTACATGCATAATGCATCCACTACTTTTGCATTGTATAAGTTTGCCTGATGAACTTTGTACTTTCTGGAAGCCTTGAGTGCCCTATTATTGTGAGTATTATAATGGCCAGAGGTGCTGGATTGCTTTAGTATTGAAAAATGCTGACATTTTCGAAAAGGCGATGGAAAACCCAAGTCATTCTGCTTTCTTCTCTGTCCACTTGACATGGAAGCAATCACAGTCACACATCCACCCTCTCAAGAAATCTCAGATTTCAATTAATAATGAGTGGCTTTACACTGAAGCAGTCTATGAACAGTGAGCAGTGTGATTAATTTAAAATGAATGTTGCAAAAAAGAGGTTGAATAATGATAATAATAATAATAATAATAATAATAATAATAATAATAATAATAATAATAATAACAATTGTTGGGTTTTTACGTCCCAAAACCACAATATGATTATGAGAGACACTCCAGTGGAAGGCTCCGGAAATTTTGAGGTGCTAAATTTCTTTAACACACACTTAAATCTTATCGCATGGGCCTCAAGCATTCTGCCTCCATCTAAATGTGGCCGCCGTGACTTGGATTCAAAACCCGCAATCTTCAGGTCAGCAGTCGAGCACCATAACCACTAGACCAGCACGGCAAGCGATGAAGGTTGAAATGCATGTACTCAAGGGCCCACAAAATCCAAGAAGTTTTCAGCAGGACACAAAGGTTTTACGTTATTTTAAATTTGCAAACCTCTGGTCATGATAATTGTGCCATGTTGTGCTCCTGGGAAGAACTAATGGTGTCTGCAATTCACAGGCATAAAAAATACACAAGATCAAGTGCTCGGCTCTGCAGTGATTCCAAAGGGGTGTGTGCGGAAGCTGCGAATCGGTTGATATGCATGTTAGTGCGCAATAGAAGCAGGCTTCCATACTTTCTGAAAATATGCAATCTACTGTTTGTTTAGCGTGACTGTGTTACTAGTTTTTCAACTGAATATTACAAACTGTGGCTTTCCACTTCCCGAGCCAACAAATAACGAGAGACGCAGTTCTAGTGGTTGGCACATTATGATTAAACTATGCAGCGTTCCCCAACTGCGATTTAAGTACTGCTCACAAAATCTCCCCACATTGTTGTCGGTCCAACATGATACCTGGTAGACAAATAACAGTGAAGTTGCACTTCAATTCTGTGCTTTATCCTGATCACTTTTCTCATAAGCTATTGATATTCGCGCATACTTTGGGTTACCGTCAGTGTTTTGCACCACTGAAAACTTAAATACAGTCAAAATGTTTCCTCAAATTTTCAAAGGTCACCTCTGCAACTGAGTCTTCACCACCCTTTTATTTTTCTTTCTTTATTAATAAAAAATTAGGGCATCACACACATTGTGTTCAAATCACATGAGCCTGCCTGGTACACATTCACTTGGAGGAAAGCATGGCCAGGGATAGCCGAGCCAAATGGTTGATCTGTCTCAGTGCCTTTACAATATAATACGCCGTGGCACTGCATCATGTAATTCCATTAATCTACTTATGCACCATGGGTTCTTCTACAAGAGCCAAAGGCTGGGACTCTCGGCTGGCACCCTCTGTGTACACAGTTATGCATTTCAATGCTGCGCATAAGGTAATGACGCAACACAGGGCAAAGAAAATGAAGAGGTACATAATTCCCGTACTTCTTTTCTTCGGCTTGCGTTGCGTCATTACCTTTTGCACAGTATGAACCAACCATTTCAACATGTTTTATTGAGATGTATTTCTATGCGTGGGAAATGTTCCGCTTCATGCTCTTACTCTCAATCTGTACAAATTGTATGAGTGTACACATGTTTACACTGATGTGGCATTCTTTTGTATGCTTACCCTAATTATTTGATTGGATTATGTGTTTTTGTATCCTATTTATATTGTACGCGTGCATTATGTGTTTTTGTATCCTATTTATATTGTACGCGTGCTCGATGTACGCATTCCTGTATTAAGGTTTTACCACAGCAGTATTCCGAAGTGTTCATTTCTTTGGAGTTGTTATTACTGTTATTATGACTCTACTATTGCCTAAGCATGCAGCTATTGACGTTTCCTTCAATAAAAAGTCACGTGAAGAAAATTATTCGCGCTTTTTGCTTCACGAGCGAGCGCCGAAAGCGGCTGCTAAGCAGCCGCGACGGCGCCGCTCGCTACCATTCGTCACGCTACAACAGCGGCAACACGAAGCAGAAAAACATACACACATCACGTACGTACATCGACAATAACGCAGAGAGACGGTGCAGCAGCAATTAGTACGCAAAACGCTTCAAACGACGCCGCGGCCGCAGGGCCGGCGGCACCGTAGGCGAGCAAGCAACCGCAAACGGGCGCGGCCATATTGGATTTTTCATTTCGGATTGGCTCGCCTCATGTTGATTTTAGCAATCCAGTCGAGTACCGCCGCTCCCAGGCACCGCTACCTTCGCCGGAAACGGAAAAATCGTCCCCATTGGCCCTATGGGTATGTCACTCCACTGCCTATGCCTTCTCGGCCGCCATTCCCAGCCGGTGTCGACGCAGTGCCGTTGCTATACGCCGGCGTGCCGTGGCCGGAGAAATACAACGCGGCGTCTCGGCGTGCCGAGACCAGCTCCAAACTTCATGGGTGCGGCGAAACGTAAAACCAGCACCGCACGCTCATCCACGCATACGCGGCATACGTGTTTATCCAAGGCACTGTGGCGTAGTTCCTAGATCGTCGAACTCTCCGAGCGCGACACAACCGCCACGACACAACCGAGCGCGTTCGCCGATCCGAACGCCCGCTTTGGGCGAGAGTTTCTCCAGCGGCACTTTGGCTTCGGCTGCGACGTCTGTGACCGCCTGTGGTTCGACCACAACCTGGCAACGATAATTGTGGAAGGCTTCAGTGCAGCGTCGGGTTGAAGCCACTGCTAAACAACGGGGCCGCACATTTCAGCTTCGCTGGTTAACCATTTGTACGGAGTGCTTGGGCGGTGATTTTAAGGCGAAAGCCTTTAATGTCTCATGCTCACGTCCGTCCGGTGTCCGTCTGTCCGGTGTCCGTCCGTCCACACCCCCCACTGCGCATGCGCCAACCCATTAAAAGAAATAAAAATAAAAAACCTCCTCTCCACCTCTCTCTCCTCTAGGCATCCCTCCCCGCGGAGGCCACACCCTCACTGCGCATGCGCGTCCCCTCCCTCTCTCCCCTCCGACGCTCCCCCCTTTCTCCTCTCCTACGCTCCCCCCTCTCTCCTCTAGGCATCCCTGCCCGCGGCGTCCACACACCCACTGCGCATGCGCGTCATCCCCTCTCCTACGCTCCCCCCCTCTCTCGCCTCGCAACGCCGACGCAGGCAGCGTCTGCTAGCGAGTTTCTTGGTTGAAAAAACCGATTGCTCGCGCTGCACAACCGTTCACTGACCATCCCGTATATATGACAATGGATCTTGACCTCCAAGGTGGTGCCGGTGGGAGATTTCTCCTGTGCGTTGTGGAACGATAAAAAATTCGCAGCGTGCGCGTTAACTAAAAGCGGAGTGCGGGTCTCTTTGTCCAGTCCGAGTCTTCTGTCTCTCACTGCCCATTAGCAGCGATTGGGATGTTCCAGTAGGAAACACCGGTCCATCACTGCGTGCTTTGTGACCCCCCAGGTTTCTCTCCTGTGCAACGCTGCGATGAGCGCCAGCGTCAACGCCGCCGCCAGTGTAAGCGTTAGCGCCCGCTGCTTCACATCTACACATGGTTCCCTTTAGCGGGAGATGGTGTAATCTTTCAGACGAAAGCCTTTAATGTCTCATGCTCACGACCGTCCGTCGTCCGTCTGTCTGTCTGTTCATCCGTCCGTCTGTCTGTTCATCCGTCCGTCCGTCCATCCACCCGTCTGTCCGTCCGTCCGTCCATCCGAGCTCTGGCACGGAGCCAGGTGGCCGCCGGGATGCGCAGACGGAACGCCGGTCGCGTCGGACTCTATAGCGCTCGCGCTTTGCTTGCGTAGCGTCGCTGTGCCGAGAGTTTGCAATCATTCTGACGGACGCCGTCTCAATGGACCCAGGCGTTCACGGAATACACTTTCCAATTTACAAAGTGTCCGTCAATTTAAGAGCTGGAACGCGGATGGCGTTTGCACGATGCGCAAAGCGCGAGAAAATACTAACGCATGCGGCCGGAGGAAGATGAGTCTCGCGTCTCGCTGCGATTCGCGGTAAAAAATTAACGAAGAAAACACGCACCCATTCGGTTTGTGTCTTATCCCACTGAGAGTGTAAAAGAAAAAAGACATGGCATAATCAGTGGAATGGCCACACGCTTTCGCCGAACACACTTTGGAATGTACAAAGTGTCCTTCAATTTTTTTTAAATGCGAAGCATCTCTTCGCGAACTTCGGCGACTTTGGGCGTATCTATCTATCTATCTATCTATCTATCTATCTATCTATCTATCTATCTATCTATCTATCTATCTATCTATCTATCTATCTATCTATCTATCTATCTATCTATCTATCCATCTATCTATCTATCTATCTATCTATCTATCTATCTATCGATCTATCTATCTATCTATCTATCTATCTATCTATCTATCTATCTATCTATCTATCTATCTATCTATCTATCTATCTATCTATCTATCTATCTATCTATCTATCTAGCCGCCTACGACTTTGTGCTCTCCTGGCCGTGCCGTTAATGGGATTTATACCAAATTTGGTGTGACATAACACGACTGTATGACGAACATAAATGGCTGGTCATATCATGAAAATTATGAATAACTTGTCATGAAAAGTATGATTTACATGCCACGCTCATGAAGCGCTCGCAGCCGTTTCGTTAGCTTGATATACACCAAATTTGGGATTGAGTGACGTGACTGTATGACGAACATAAATGACAGGTGGTAATATGCAAATAATGACGTGCATGTTATGAACAACATGATTTACATGCCACTCTCATGGCGCGCTCGCGGCCGTTTCGTTAGCTTGATATAGACCAATCTTGGTATTTAGTGACGTGCCTGTATGATGAACATAAATGACAAGTGGTAATATGGAAATCATGACATGTCATGTGCGACATGACTTCCATGCCACGCTCATGGCGCGCTCGCGGCCGTTTCGTTAGCTTGATATACACCAAATGTGGTAGTGAGTGATATGACTGTATGACGAACATAAATGACAAGTGGTAATTTGGAAATCATGACTTGGCATGAACAACATGATTTACATGCCACTCTCATGGATTCTCGCGGCCGTTTCGTTAGCTTGATATACACCAAACTTGGTATTGAGTTACGTGACTGCATGACGAACATAAATAACGAGTGGTAATATGGAAATCATGACTTGTCATGTGCGACATGACTTGCATGCCACGCTCATGGCGTGCTCGTGGCCGTTTCGTTAGCTTGATATACACCAAACTTGGTATTGAGTGACGTGCCTGTATGATGAACATAAATGACAAGTGGTAATATGGAAATCATGACATGTCATGTGCGACATGACTTCCATGCCACGCTCATGGCGCGCTCGCGGCCGTTTCGTTAGCTTGATATACACCAAACTTGGTATTGAGTTACGTGACTGCATGACGAACATAAATAGCAAGTGATAATATGGAAATCATGACTTGTCATGTGCGACATGACTTGCATTTCACGCTCATGGCGTGCTCGCGGCCGTTTCGTTAGCTTGATATAGACCAAACTTGGTATTGAGTGACGTGCCTGTATGATGAACATAAAGTGACAAGTGGTAATATGGAAATCATGACATGTCATGAGCGACATGACTTGCATTCCACGCTCATGGCGCGCTCGCGGCCGTTTCGTTAGCTTGATGTACACCAAATTTGGTATTGAATGACATGACTGTATAACGCACATAAGTGGCCAGTGGTAACATGAAAATCTTGGCATGCATGTCATCTACAACGCCATTTACATGCCACGCTCATGGTGCGCTTGCCTACAGTTCGCTAGCTTGATATACACCAAAATTGGTATTGCGCGACGTGACTGTGTGACGAACATAAATGACAGGTCCTAACATTCATACTTCTTGTAAACACATGTAAAACTAACATGCAAATTATGTAAAGCATGATTTGCTCCTTCCTGGCTGCTTCGCATTACATCGATTCCCACAGTGCGTGGGATCTGCGGGCTTTTTTTCTGTCTTTTTTTTTCTTCGAACACGTGGCTTTTAAGTGAGATCGCGCGCGGACATGTCGCGGCCTCCCGCGGCGGCCCCAGTAACTCCCTAGCGCAGCATACTCAAATCAGCCAGTGGCGTGATACCTGGGCCTATGACGCTATGATTTTTGAGTATATAGCATCATTTGTCGAGAGAAGAGAAAGCGATCTTTAGCTGACTTTGAGAATTTCTTGTAAATTCCAGGCCGCGTGCTCCGCTATAATATTTGACTACCGATCGGCAGCGTCTTCTGACCATGCTCAAAAAGTTTTGCAGGGCCCTTTTAAAAAAAGTTCGTTTCGTTAAGTACGAGCAGGTTGCAGAAAGCAATAAGCTAAATTCGGCAAATCCCGCCTAGGAGGATTTTAAAAAAAGTTTTTTTTTATCCTCCTAGGATCACACGTAGCGTGGGAATTGACGTTATGCGAAGCATGCGGAGGGAAGGTGACTGTGGTGCAATTTTTTTTAATGAGCGCAACGTCACGAAATGACGATGAAGGTATTTACAAATGTTGTAAGCACAGAAATATGTTGAACAGTCGCGTATGTTTTATATAACCAGTTGTTTATAGCCAACAGCAACATGGCTATTACCAACCCCAGAAGCGGTAACTTGATATGCGCGTTTGGGCTTGCGAGGATGGTAGCCCTAGCTAGTGGTACGTAGACCAACTTTGGTGAATGACGCTTAATTGACGTTAACCAGATATGACGCCTGTATCGTAGAAGCACATGTGCTGTTTATAAAATTAGACAGCCATCACTGCAACTACAATTGACGTTTCATCAACATTACGCCTGCATAGGATGTTTTTCCAAAACAGTTTCGAGACCTAGCGTGGCGCTGTGGCAGAATACTTGATTGCACGCAGAATTTTCGGGTTCGATTCCTGCTGGGACCCTGATATTTATGCTTTGAATTCGTCGGGCCAACGCTACCGGTGTCAGTTTTTTCTAATTAATATTACCAGTGTCCGCTCTCGCCGTTCCTAGGCAGATGTAAACTATACCGCGGCCCGGGGTATACGGGTACGAGCCACACGTGTCTGGGGGGGGAAATGTTTGACGACGTACGTGACGGGCTTCTCAAGTTATTCACGTCATGACCAGACAGTCGTATTTGTCAAATCCTTTCACCCTCCCATAATAATTTTGGTGTACCCCTAGTTAAGGATGTGGTCACGACTCACGAGAGCACCCGGATGTAGGCGGCTAGATAGATAGATAGATAAATAGATAGATAGATAGATAGATAGATAGATAGATAGATAGATAGATAGATAAATAGATAGATAGATAGATAGATAGATAGATAGATAGATAGATAGACAGACAGACAGACAGACAGACAGACAGACAGACAGAGATAGATAGATAGATAGATAGATAGATAGATAGATAGATAGATAGATAGATAGATAGATAGATAGATAGATAGATAGATAGATAGATAGATAGATATAAACGCTTCCAGTGCCTGAAGTTCGTTAGGAAATGCTTCGCATTTAAAAAGCATGTCGTCGGTATTCGTTACATTCATTGCGTATCTCACAGGCTTAAGAAAGTAGGGGTAGATACAGCGTTAATGTTGTCTTTACGGCTGTTATTAAGCTAGGTAAGATACGTGCCGCCGTACAGAGAAAGAATAAGCGGGCGATAGACAAGAAGAAGCGGGTGATGACGTTTGTTTTGTGAAACATCCGAAGAAAATTACTGATTGCCGTACGTGTGTGTTGTATACGATTCCGTTTGGTTCCGGCTGCCTCCTTCTACGTAGGGCAAACGGGTCGCTGTGTCAAGCACAGAGAGAGGGAGACTCTTTATCAGAAAAACAGAGATTTTGCCGCTGGTATTCTGCTCGGTATAGGAATGGAGAATGCGATTAAAAGATTCCAGAAGAGAGGGAAGAAAAGAATGATAAAAGGAATATAAACAAACGGAATATGAACCTGAAAAAGTTCACAACTAGCGTGTCAGGTAAGTTAAGGCTTTTCTATTTATTTATTTATTTACTTTACAGTACCCCGAAAGGGCCCCAAAGGGATATTACATAGGGGGGAACAGACACATATGAATGAAACAATGTACGTTTACACAATGCAAGAAGGGAATATACAAAATAACAAAAGCGAGCTATATAATAAAAACAACAACACTAGATGCATTGCAAAAATGAAAATTAGAGGAGAGATAGAAATTTGACTAATGCAAACATAAATTAAGTGCACTAACAGATACAGCATACAAGGAAACAAAAAAGTAAAATGCAGTCATGATTGTAAGAAACACAAGTTTGCAAGTGGCAAATAAATACGATGTCGCATGTACTGTAATCGTGGATATTGTCAACAAATCATCAGAACAAGAAAATTAAACACTGCAGAACATATGGTGGATATTTAGTGGGAAATGCTGCGTAAACGTTTCTGAAACGTTGTGAAATCGGCTTCAGTGGCAATGTTGGATGGCAAGTTATTCTATGCAACTATTGTTCGGGGAATAAAAGAATTAGCATAATCAGCTGAGCGACAGGTTATGCGTTTTATCTTGAAGATATGTTCTGTGCGTGGAAAGATAGCTGTTGGTGTTTCGAAGATGGGGTGAAGGTATGGGTGATGATAATGTTTGTGGAGAAGCAAAAGGCGGGCAGTTTTGCGGTGATGAGATAAGTCGTCGAGTTGAGCGCGAGCTTTTAGTGCTGAAAGGCCAGTGTAAGGTGAATAATCGGAAAAGATGAAACGGACTGCACGGTTTTATAAAGACTCAATGTCATGGGTGATGTAGATTTGTGTGGGATCCCATATAGCTGATGCGTATTCGATTTTAGGGCGTGATGTATGCTAGTCTACGGAGGTTATCTGGAGCATACTTGAGGTTGCGTTTGAGAAGACCTAATGAGCGGTTAGCTGATGCCAACATCAGGCGGATGTGATGATGCCACGTAAGGTCAGGCTGCAAGTTAACACTCAGATACTTATGTGAAGTTGTAAGTTGAATTACGCTGTTATTGATTACGTAGGATGTTGGAATGCGGTGGATGTGCCTTTTCAATCATAGCAGCTTTGTTTTACCTGTATTGAGAGTCACCATCCATGTTGAACACCACGTGTTAATTGCGTTAAGATCATTTTCAAGAATGTTTTTGTCATTGTCACACGAAAGTATTCGAGAAATTACACAGTCATCCGCGAAAAGTCTGATGTGAGAGGACACGCAGTTTGGTAAGTCATTGATATAGATTAAGAAAAGGAAAGGGCCGAGAACGCTGCCCTGCGGAACACCGGAGGTTACGTTGGTGGATGAGGAAGTGCTGTTAACAGATGTGTATTGTGGTCTAGATGAGAGGAAATTCATTATCCATCCAATAACGGTTGGGTGCATATCAGTGTTCATTAGCTTTATTATTAGTCTATGGTGAGGAACGTGATCGAAAGCTTCGGAGATATCGAGGAAGATGGCATCAACATGAAAACCTAGGTCTAAATATGAATGTATGTGATCTAAAAAAAAATCACCGCCCAAGCACTCCGTACAAATGGTTGACCAGCGAAGCTGAAATGTGCGGCCCCGGTGTTTAGCAGTGGCTTCAACCCGACGCTGCACTGAAGCCTTCCACAATTATCAATGCCAGGTTGTGGTCGAACCATAGGCGGTCACAGACGTCGCAGCCGAAGCCAAAGTGCCGCTGAAGAAACTCTCGCCCAAAGCGGGCGTTCGCCCCGGCGAACGCGCTCGCGCAATAATCACGTCGACGCTGTTCTGCCCGTTCTGCCCGCAACGCCACTTATTGGGCGCGCCGTTGCTGCAAGCGTTTGACATCGCGACCTAACTCGGCGGCGTGGTTTGCAGGATCCGCCCGCCACCGGCGCTTGCATTCACGTTCGCGGTTTAGCGCGGCTTGGAAGGCTGCCGGATCGTCGGTACGCAGTTGCTGCCGGCACTCGGCCTCGCGGGCCTCTTCTTGAGCCCGGACTGCAGCATCAGCCCGGCGAATGCGAGCTCTCTCACGTTTCCACTGACGACAATCTTCTAAAGTTTTCCGCTGTTCGTAGGATCCGTGGCTTATATCCATGTGGACGCTCTCAGTCGAAGCTGATGCGCGCGTGCTCCGCGCCACGGCTGCGACGGGGTGGACGACGTCACTCACGGCCCAGCCAATGGCGCGCGAGCTTGGGTACGACGCTCAGAACGACGTAACTAATAGCACAGCCAATGGAGAGCGCTCGTGACACAGATGCCGAGCAGTTTTTCGTTTCTCCTAGCCATATACAGCTTTTGCTGTAAAAGCCGGCTCACTGCGTTTCGCATGAATAACACCGACGGAAGCCATGTTGGTACTCAAGAATAATGATGTGGTCTTCTAAGTAGTTAATGATTTCAATGTAAGGGACATGTTCATATAACTTGCAAATGGTACTTGTTAGAGAAATGGGGCGGTAGTTTATTGGATGAGTGCGGTCCCTGGACTTGAATATGGGTATTACTTTTGCTACCTTCCAGTGGCTCGGAATAGTGCTAGCAGATAGAGACTGCGAGAAGTGTGCGCACAATAAAGCTGGTAAGCTAGGAGGCAAATTATTTAACACTTTCTTGTTAATGCCATTGTGATCAGATGCTGAAGAAGTTTTAACGCGATAGCGTTAAAGAGCTCGTTTCGCAGAAATTCCGGCGTCGGCGTCGTTGGTTGTGAGCGAAAAATCATCATCTTGTCCGTGACCTAAAAATCATCTTGTCCGTGACCGAAAGATCGAGAAAGATGCAAATAAAATAAATAATAAAAATTTTCGGGTCCGAGTGAGGATCGAACCCGGGTCGTCTGCGTGGCAAGCAGGTGTTCTACCACACAGCCATGCCTCTGCTTGGAAATGCAGTGAAAATAACTTCCATGCTTCGCAAACGCAATCGTCCTTTATATAGGCGTCGCAATATAACATGTAATATGATGATGATATGTGGTGTTTATTGGCGCAAGGGCCATTAGATGGCCAAAGAGCGCCAGGACATGATACGAATGTGAACACAGTGATGTTAACTGGCTGTATAGGGGCCTAAAATTCCTCTCGCATAATGGCGGGTAAAACATATAGGTATTAAAATCATGAGATTGACATGACATATGGGCAGTGAGGATCAATGACAAGTGCTCGTGATAATGACACCGTGGAGAGATGGCAAGAGCACGAATGCCTCGTCAATAGCCCTTGTGTCCAAGGGCCGCGAGGCAGGTGCTATTTTTGATGTAGTGACCGTAGCAGCGACCTCTGCTAAGAGGTCGCGCTACAGGTTGCGTGAGAATATGACGTGAAAATTATTGACCTCCTTTAAAAACGCGAACAATGATTCATAGTTAAAATGCGGTTCCCTACCGATAAACATCGATGGATGCAATGGTATTTGCTGTCGGTAAGGTAACGGAAAGTGTTTTCTTCTACTAGCATCCAGTTCCTTGCATTCTATTAAGATGTGAAGCACGGTGAGTTGTTCCCCACATTTCTCACACGTGGGTGGATCACCACCGGACAAAATGTATGCATGTGTACTGTGTGTATGTCCTGTTCTTAGTCTTGTAAGTGTAACTTCCGTGCGGCGTGACTTTGATACAGGCGGCCAATAGCCAATTTGCGGCTTAATAACATGCAGTTTATTTTGTGTGTGCCTATCCCATGTGCTCTGCCAGTAGGCCCTAAGCGTTCGTTTAATGAAAGGCTTTAGGTCAAGCGCAGGGATAGCTATGGATCTATTATTGGCAGCGCTTTCGTTGACGGATGCAGCTAGCTGGTCGGCCAACACATTTCCTTGTATCTCGCGGTGCCCTGGCACCCAGCACAGTATGACATGCTGTTGGAGTGTGTAGAGCTTGCATAGTAGTGAGTAGAGCGAGACAAGTATAGGGTTTTTGTGTTTTTTCAGCGTTTTCAGAGCTTTTACCACGCTCAGAGAATCCGTGTATATTACGGCCTTTCGTAGTTTTAATTGTTGAATGTGTTTAACTGCCGCAAGTATCCCGTAGGCCTCTGCCGTGAAAATGCTTGTGTTAGGATGCAGAGCGCCCGCATCCGAAAAGGATGGACCAACCGCAGCGTAGGAGACAGAAGTGTGTGATTTTGAGGCATCGGTAAAGAATTCTGGACAAGTGTATTTGTGCTGGAGTTCAAGGAAGTATGTATGGATGTGTGCGATAGGCGCGTGCTTTGTAATTTCTACGAAAGATAAATCGCAGTCTATAACTTGCCACTGCCACGGTGGCAGATTTGCAGCGGGAGCCATCACACAGTGTTCAAAAAGTGGCACATCCATTTCCTCAGCGAGGCCCCTCACACGAAGTGGGTAGGGCTGTCTCACCGACGGCCGGCTGTCAAAAAGGGAAGAGCTGGACACATCATTAATTGCGGAGTGTGATGGGTGTTCCTTGTCTGCGTTCACTTTCAGATAATATAAGAAGGACATGTAAGATCTCTGCAGGTGGAGCGACCACTCGTTGGATTCAACGTACAGGCTTTCTACGGGGCTCGTACGAAAAGCACCCGTAGAAAGGCGGATGCCTAGGTGATGAACAGGGTCGAGAATCCTCAAGGCGCTCGGAGTTGCAGACTGATAAATAACGGCCCCGTAATCTAGGCGCGTGCGAATAAGGCTTCTGTATAGATTCATTAGGCACTTCCTGTCACTGCCCCATGCTGTGCGCGAAAGCACTTTAAGGATATTCATGGTCTTCATACACTTATTTTTTATATGCTTGATATGTGATATAAAGGTGAGTTTAGAGTCCAGAATTAGGCCTAGAAATTTATGCTCCTCCTCTACAGGTAACCGCTGGCCATGCAAGTCGAGTTCGGGATTTGGGTGGAGGCCTCTTTTTCTAGAAAAGAGAACACAAGTGCTCTTTTGAGGACTTAACCGGAATCCGTTTTCGTCTGCCCATTTGGACACCTTGTTCAGACAGAGCTGAACTTGCCGCTCACACATTGTAAGATTACAAGACTTAAAGCCTATCATGACATCATCTACATATGTGGAATAGAACACGTTATGTGGAATGCAAAGATGTAGGGAATTCATTTTTATGAGAAAAAGGGTGCAGCTCAGGACACCACCCTGTGGTACTCCCGTTTCCTGAACAAACGGTCGGGAAAAAAACATTGCCCACTCTAACACGAAATGTGCGATTGGATAGATAACTTTCGACTATTGAGAACATCCTGCCTCGCACACCTAAGTGTGAGAGGTCTCTCAGTATTCCAAAGCGCCATGTTGTATCGTAGGCTTTTTCCATGTCTAGGAATACCGAGAGAAAAAAATTGCTTATGGACAAACGCATCGCGAATCTGTGTCTCAATGCGTATTAAGTGGTCGGTTGTGGATCGACCCTCTCGAAATCCACACTGGTACATGTCAAGTAATTTGTTCGTTTCAAGAAAGTGTAACAGTCGTCTGTTGATCATCTTCTCGAATAATTTGCACAAACAGCTCGTAAGGGCGATAGGCCTGTAGCTCGAAACGAGCGATGGGTCCTTGCCTTGCTTCAAAATAGGTACCACTATGGCCTCTTTCCAAGCAGAGGGGATCTCGCCGGAAGACCATATATAGTTATAGAGACACAGGAGTGTTTTTTGTGTTTCATGAGGTAGGTACCTCAGCATTTCGTATACTAGACGATCAGGACCTGCGGAAGAGTTATTGCAGCAGTTTAGTGCTGCCTGTAGCTCTGCTAAAGAGAATGGTTGGTTGCAAGCCTCATTTTTTGCGCACCTTCTTTCTAGCTTCTGTCGTTCTGTTAGTGTTTTATACTTTTGGAATGTTTCCGTGTACTGTGAAGAGCTGGAAATGTATTCAAAATGTGCACCTAGGGAGTTAGCTTGCTCTTCCAGGCTGTCTCCGTGTGTGTTCACCAAAGGGAGTGGATGTGTTTCTCGTCCGTGTAGCTTATTTAATCTGTTCCAGACTTTTCCTTCGTCTGTGTACGAGTTGATTCCCGATAAAAACTTTTGCCAGCTCTCCCTTCGAGCCTGTCGACGTGTTCTCCTTCCTTGAGATTTTATATTTTTAAAATTCGTTAGGTTCTCCGCTGTCGGAAAATCCCTGAGCAACCTCCATGCTTTGTTTTGCTTGTTTCGTGCTTTCCTGCATTCATCGTTCCACCAGGGAACACGTAGTTTCGAACCTGAGCTGCTCGCTTCGGGAATACATTGACTCGCAGCGTCAATCAGAAGAGCTGTAAAGTACTTCACAGCATCTTCTATGGACAGACCGGACATCTCTGCCCACGTCACGTGAGTAACAGTTTGGAACCTTTCCCAATCGGCTGAGGCGAGCTTCCACCGAGGAGCCTGTGGAAGAGGGTTGCTTTGGTTCGGCGCACTGAGGATTATCGGGAAGTGGTCACTTCCGTACGGGTTTTTCAGGACATTCCATTTAAAATAGGCTAAAAGCGACGGTGATGAAATGCTAAGATCGATGGAGGAGTATGAATTGTTTGCGAGGCTGAAATATGTGGGCTCCTTCGTATTGAAAAGACATAAATTAGAGGAAAAAAGGAGCTGTTCAATAAGACGTCCTCGAGTGTCGCAGCGAGAATCGCCCCAAAGAACATTGTGTGCATTAAAATCCCCAAGAAGCAAATAGGGCTCTGGGAGCTCATCTATTAATGATTCTATATCCCGTTTGTGCAGCTCATGATGAGGTGGTATATACACTGAGCAAATGGTAATAAGTCTATTTAAAAGAACGGCTCGGATGGCAACAGCCTCAAGGGATGTTTGAAGTGTTAGATGCGTACACGCTACACTTCTGTTTGCTATAATGGCTACGCCGCCTCATGATGCCGCAGCATCATCGCGGTCCTTTCGGAAGATGACGTAGTGACGGAGAAAGTTTGTATGTTTGGGATTTAGGTGTGTCTCTTGTACACACGGCACTTTTGGATTGTATTCGTGGAGGAGTTCTTGTATGTCATCGAGGTTCCTAATAAGACCTCTTATGTTCCATTGTATTATTTGTGGATCCATATTGTACATGATATGATGCTGCGTGTACTGTAAGACAGTGATGTATGTTCACGTGTATTATTCTCTCTATCAGGAGACAGGACCGCCGTCCGGCCCCGTTATTAGTTGTTTTGCTTTCTTGGCACGGTCGGAAGAGCCGCGCCGTTCTTTAGGCACCAGAGGTGCCAACGTTGTGTCCATTGCCTCTTGCGAGGCACTGGATGCCCGCACGCGCGAGCTGGCAGTTCGGGTTTGAGGCCTCGCCTGGTGGGACAAGGCCTTGAGACCCGACGACCCTGGAGTCGCGGGGCTCTGTTCGCAAGTTGGCGGAGTAGCCTGAACTACTGCCGCCTTGGGGGCAGGTGCCACAGCCGGCGGTCCGGTCAGGACGGGCCGGGAAAGTGGCGGAGGCTGGTGCGGCGCTGCCCCCCTGACGCGCCGCATCGGCATAAGTCGTGCCATAAAATGGTGAGCATCTCCTCCTGGCTTCCCTGAAGGAGATGTTTTCTCTCACTTTCAATGAAATTATGTCTTTTTCTTTCTTCCACGCAACACAGGACCGTGAGTACGCTGGGTGGTCATCCCCGCAGTTCACACAGTGAGCTGGAGCTTCACATTTGTCCGACATGTGTTCTTTAGAGGCACACCTAGCACAAGTGGGTTGTCCTTTGCATGTTAGAGAGCTGTGACCGTACCTTTGGCAGTTAAAACATCTTCGTGGATTCGGAATGTATGGACGGACTCTTAGTTTCGTGTAGCCTGTTTCTATGGTCTCTGGTAGTTCGCTCGTTCCGAATGTTAGTATTAAGTGCTTAGTTGGTTTCTCTGCATTGTCCCTTCTTATTTTGATTCTTTGCACATTGACGACGTTTTGTTGTTTCCATCCATCAAGAAGTTCAGGTTCGGAGAGGTTCAAGAGATCTTCATCGGAGACGACACCGCGGACGGTGTTCATGGACCTATGTGGGGTGACTGTGACAGGGATGGTTCCGAATGTTGTAAGGTTGGAGAGGCTTTCGTACTGCTTTCTGTCTTTGAGCTCAAGGAGCAGATCGCCACTGGCCATTTTAGACGCCTTGTAACCTGTTCCTAGTTTTTCTGTAAGGCTTTTTGCCACCAGGAATGGTGAGATGGTTCTCGCTTTTTCATCTGTCTGCTCGCTGTGGATAACGTGATACTTTGGGAATAGTTCATGCGTCTTGGAAAAAAATTGGAGGGGTGCTTCGGTGCGTACCCTTTTCAGGGTACGATCGGATTTAGGAAAGGATGTGTTTAACATAGCATACGTGTTATGTTTCGGCGGCGGTGCCGACCGCCCACCACCGAGCCCAACAAGGGGACGCGACAGGAAATTTTCGAAGACAAGTCTGCCAGCGCCAGCCGTACACCACCGCTATAACCACATATGGTGAGCCAAGACTGGTCATCCACACAAGGTTAACCCTTGCCGCCAGGAAAAACGGAAGTAAACAGAAGAGAATAGAAGACAGGAAAGATCTAAAGTAATAGAGAAAGACGAAGCTGCAGGGAGAGAGAGACAGGAAAAGGCGACTGCCGATGTCCCCTGGGTGGGTCAGCCCAGGGGTGCCGTCTACGTGAAGCCGGGGCCAAAGAGGTGTGTTGCTTCTGCCGGGGGGGCCTTAAAGGTCCAGGCACCCAGCGTCAGCTCAACCTCCAGGATCCCCTTTTCCCCGGACACGGCTAGGCCACGCACGGCTAGACGTGGGAGGGAGTCGAAACCCCCCCCGTTAGCTCGGGTCCGTGGTGTCGCTACACACCAAACGCCTGCTTGCGCAGACGCCCCTGCGGGGGAACATGTAATATCCCAGGGATATTGCGTGGTACAAGCGTACATTGCCATCGGGCGTCAGAATATGTGACTATCATAACGATTCCATAGTTTAAAGCCAGCCACCCATTACAAACGGCACACACCTTACTGCGCGTGTTCCCTTCACACCACGTAGTGGGTGCATAGCAAGTTCGAAAACATTTCCCACATTTGCCGCGCATAATTTCTCCTGGTTTAAACCATACTACCCATTGCATAGTATGCACTAAGTGATTGAAGTACGCAGTAGGGATGGGATATCGCTATCGCGTTCAACTCTTAAAGGCGAAGCTTAAGGGTCCCCCCAATTTTTCAGTTTATTTAGTGAGGGAGAAATCTCAGCCTTAATAATGATTACTTCAGGCTTAGATACTCAGATGAGATTGGCAAGGGTCTTCATGTGTAAATACGGATGAGAACGCGTTATTCAATACATCCGCACATCCGGAGTGGTGAACCATCATTAACAAGTTTTATGGCAGGGTAGCTCTTCTGGTTTTATTACACGCCGCTGAGGATTGTTTTTGAGCATAGAATACAAGTCATGAGCGAAGAAATGTCGTTTTGACGATTTCAAGATAATGCTTAACGCGGACCTTGTAACGGTGCCAGGAGAGGCGGTCTTTATCCGCTGAGCGATATAAACGCTTTTTCTTATGGGCGTCGAAGCTTTATGGTGAGCCAGGGTGCTGTCGAAGAGCAGGCTATTTTTGTTGGAGGGATGAAAGGATTGATCAGGTCAGTAAGAGTGCTTTTAAACATTGACCAGTTATGTTCAACGGTTTGGGATTTGTAATTATTAAGAAAATCTAAAGAAAATGCATGAAGCTCGGAGTTTAAGCTGTCGAAATCGGCTCTGTTATAGCATCGAATATATAGAGCAGTGACGCCTTGGAAGGGAAACTGTAAGACTGCCTGTCATGATGTCATCATTAGAAAGCCCATCTTGATGAGTCAGGTCAGAGCACATGTCAGGATCATTGGTTAAAAGAAGATCTAGAATATTAGCTGATGTAGCCGAAGATCGTGTGGGATGGGTGATAAGTTGTGTTAAAGGAAAGTCGAGGCATGGCTGCGAAAAACCATGGGCCTCCGATAGGTATACGTTGCGGAAACGTTAGCCCGATCGATATTGGGGAAATTAAAATCACCAAAAATGAGTACTATGGAATGAGGAAAACGAGCAGTAATAATTTCAAGAAGCCGTTGTAATTCGTGAGAAAACGTGTTATTCATGTCAGCAGGTCGATAAATGGCACCAATGATTATAAGACATTCTTTATGTTTGATTGAAACCCACAAACACTAAAAAAGTGTCGAGGAAAATACGTGCGGCAAGACGTTATTTTTGCACGACTACCATGTGAAGTATTCTGTCAGAAAGTGATGGAACGTGAAAGATCGCTGAACGGAGGCTCAACGGAACGGAGGCTCAATCTTTACATTGTCGAGAGTGTAAGGGCACGCCATAATTCGATGAATGTGCGATTTTGTACCGGTACAGGAATGAAGAAACGCGTTTAATGCCCGACATATTCATAATAGTGGCAGCGCATGCGTGAGCCAACCATCGATTAACCTGCATAAAGAAGAAATCAAGTGTGTGAATAGTTATCTCTCACGTAGTCCCCCCACGCGTGCCGGGATGGTAGGTTCGCCTATTGCATGGGCATGCGCAGATAAGTTTTCCGGCCTTCCTATTTCTGCGCCCTTGTTTCCAGCTGCTAGTCGGCGTCTGTTGTGTCTTCTCTCTTGTGTCCCTGTGAGAACGCTCTGACTCTTAATAAAACCAAGATGTGATCGACGCCGTAGTGGAGGGCTCCGGAAATTTCGACCACCCGGGCTTATTTAACGTGCACTGACATCGCACAGTACACAGGCCTCTACCATTTCTCCTCCACTGAAATGCGACCGCCGCGGCCGGGATCGAACCCGCGACATTCGGGTCAGCAGCCGAGCACCGTAACCCCTGCTCCACCGCGGCGGACGCATTCTTTGGCTCTTAAACTCCAACCTTCGAATTACGCATCCGATGCGCTATCATATCAGCTACAACAGAGGGTGCTCCCTCGTCCACTTTCTTGCAGGGTGTTTATGTGTGCGTCATCAACACTTCTTTTTGGGTGAGTTGGTTCATTGTAGAGCGAGGGAGTAACAGCGCGAACACACAAGAGAGCAGACACGGACACACAGGCGCTGACTGATTTTTAATGGCAGAATGAAACACGTTATGCCGCAGTGAAGCACGAAAAAGAGAGGGGTGGGTAACAAAGTTCAGTTCAGCTCTTTATTTCAGACAAAACTGTCTTGGGTGCATGGGCAAAAGGCAGATGTGCTCTGCCTGACGGGGCCCTAGCACCCGAATGCACACTCAGAGCATGGACAAACAGAAATAACATTGTTAATACATACAAACGCAGTTTCATACAAGGTGAACAAAATGCATAGTTTTACAAGAGACGTCATGAAACGACAAATAAGGAAACCTAGGGAAGATATACACAACTTGTTAATCTTGTGGACAGGAGAGGAGATAAGCTGTAGCATTTTTTTGTTTGAAAGAGTACGAGGACAGTGATTTCTATGGGCTGTGTATGTCTGTTGAGAAGATTTGGAATTAAGTATGATAGCATTTCGGTTTCAACGCACAGCGCCAAAAACGCAAAAAACGTCAAGCCAAGGAAAGTAACCGCGACAAACACGTGATCTTTGATTTTCCTTTCAGATCTAAGACCCTACTGCCCCCCTCCATAGAAGATAAAACTCGGCATCAAAGAGGGCAACAGATGGGGCGCTAACGCACTTGTTATCAACTTTCTTAATATGGTTCGCTTCTAAAATGATACGTGCAGTCTCCTACCTACAGAATCCTCGTCATAGTCAAGCTGGGCCACACATCCTGTGCACTTGCTAACATGCGCAACCCAGTGTGCGTACTTGTTGTCTAGCCTTTGCAACGTTTGTGCGTGTTTCCCCAAACGGTCTTTGACACAGCGCCCAGTTTCGCGAACATAGACCATCCCAGGCGACATGGGAATGCAATACAGCACTCCAGTGGAACACTTGTGTTCCACTGAAGCGGTGTATTGCATTCTCATGTCATGTGGAACGAGCCCCTCGGAATTGTCCGAGGGCTCGTTTTCTGCATTATAAACTACTAAAACCGACAGACAATTAAGCCAAGGAAAGCACAAGGTTTTGTGGTTTCTTCACCTGGACTGAGGAGGCCACCCACCTTAGGGCGGAAGTACAAAGAGCCTGGTCAAAAATAAAGTTCATTTCTCTCTCCCTCTTACTCTATTGCAATGCTTGTCCCTTAAATTGTAAGCAATTAAAGATGACGAAAAATCACCCTTCCGTCCGTGCGATACGAACCCACAACATTCAAATTACGCGAATCTTACAGTGTAAGGAAACTGAAAGCCAAGACACGTGTAACAATATCAAGAGAAAAAAAAATTGGGTGTATTGCTACAACGCTCCCAACCGCGAACGGCTTCCTGTGGGAGCGGTAAGTATACAGGGTGTCCCAAATATCACGCACGCCATTTAAAAACGGGAACGTCGTTACGCGAAACACACCAAGTGCATATTGTTCCCAGTATACTGTAATGATCACTACTAAATTTTTCGTTAATAAGGTATAGTTAAGTAGTCCTAATTATGTTTTTAACGGGAGAAGTACTCACCTACTCATTAAAATGTTAATAATGCATATGTAGTCATGTTCAAATGACATCGAATTGTGCTATTTTCACCAACGTAATAATGGCGTGCTCGTTTTTCTGGCTAATAAAGAAAGCTTGCACAATCTGAAAAATTGCACGCGAATAGACTGCAGCGCGCATCAGGAAGCAGCGCACTCAAAGAGGATCACTGTGAGGTAGGAAGTCAAGAGTACGCTGCCGTCTTTTGCGGGTGGGATCGCAGTCATGTGCTATTTTTCATATTTCCCGTGATTTATCAGCCGGAAAAAATCAGCACATAATTAGTACTTTGCTGAAAATAGCGCAGTTAGATATCATTTGAGCATGCCCACATATGCCTCATTGACATCTTAATGATTAGGTGAGTACTTGTCGAGTTCGAAACATAATTAGCATAGGCGTGTGCCCTTCACGGTGGGCGAAGGTTCGTCGCAACGCCCCCCCCCCCCCCCTCCCTATTAAGTCAATGTATGGGGCAGACTTCGCGCTCCCCAGTCTCAGGTGACTGGGGGGGGGGGGGGTAGTGGCCGCCTCTGGCCCCCCCAGTGCGCGCGCCTATGATAATTAGGACGAATTAATTGAACTTAATTAATAAAAATTAGTAGTGGCTACTACAGCATTCTCGGGAAGAATGTGCACTAGGCGTGAAGTGGTATAGCGCAGGTTTTTTTGAGAAGGGAAAAGATGAAGGGGACCCACACAAGCGCTTGTGTGTGTCCCCTTCATCGTGTAATGTCCCAAAAAAACCTGTGCTATACCATGCACTTCAGATATCGTACCAACAAGGCCAGAAGCCAGCCATTGCACTAGGTGTGCTTCGGGTAACGACGTTGCTCGTTTTTTAAAAATCGCGCTGCGTGATATTTGGGACACACTATATACGACGTGTTCGCTCCAAGAAAGCGGTTTGCATCCGTGGCATAGTGGTCAGCGCATCCGCCTTCTGTGCTCGAGTGGCAGCGGAGGCTCGGCACCTCGGCTGATTAACTCACTGATATTTTGTTATTAGATGTGAAGCATCTTATGGCGAAGCTTAATCCGGTGGTGGTGGTGGTGGTGGTGGTGGTGTGCCGTGCCGTGACCTCTTACTGCGCATGCGCAAACCTTTCAAAAAATAAAAAATAAAAAAACCTCCTCTCCCCCTCTCTCTCCTCTAGGCATCCCTCCCCGCGGCAACCACACCCTCACTGCGCATGCGCCTCCCCTCCCTCTCTCCCCTCCTACGCTCCCCCCCTCTCTCCTCTAGGCATCCCTCCCCGCGCTCCCACTGCGCATGCGCGTCCCCCCCCTCTCTCTCCTCTAATACTCCCCCTCTCTCCTCTAGGCATCCCTGCCCACAGCGTCCACACCCCCCACTGCGCATGTGCGCCCCCCCCCCCTCTCTCTCCTCTCCTACGCTACCCCCCCTCTCGCCTCGAGACGCCGACGCAGGCAGCGTCTGCTAGCGAGTTTCTTGGTTGAAAAAACCGACTGCTCGCGCTGCACAACCGTTCATTGTCCATCCCGTATATATGGCAATGGATCTTGACCTCCAATGTGGTGCCGGTGGGATATTTCTCCTGTGCGTTGTTGAACAATAAAAATTCGCAGCGTGCGCGTTAACTAAAAGCCGACTGCGGGTCTCTGTGTCCAGTCGGAGTCTTCTGTCTCTCATTGCCCATTAGCAGCGATTGGCATGTTCCAGTAGGAAACACCGCTCCATCACTGCGTGCTTTGCGCCTCCTCAGTTTTCTCCTGCGCAACGCTGCAATAGCGCCAGCGTCAACGCCACCGCCAGTGTAAGCGTTAGCGCCCTGCTGCTTCACATCTACACATGGTTCCCTTTAGCGGGAGATGGTGTATTGCTGAACGACCCACTTGCCGTTTCGTTTACGTCAGTTCTGTGACGGAAATGACGTGCGTCAATTTTTGCTTGACTCCGGCACAAGATTCTTTGGTGCTAAAAAACCGTCATCCTGAGAAACCTTATGCAGAATCCTGTCGGTGATATTCTTCTATGTGTGCTTTCCCTATTTCGCTCTTGATTCACTGGCATCCTAACGTCATGTACCGTTTTCCCCAGTAAGCCACTGTTATGGACTCGAGTAATGTATTATGCAGCATCGCTGGTTGGAGTCAGGGAGGAACTGGGAGACCACATCCGTCGTTGGGGCCCTCTGCCGGACCGGGATGAGTACCTGGCACTGCTGCGCAATGCGGATGTTGTCGTTTCCACAGCCCGCCATGAGTTCTATGGTGTTGCCATGTAAGTTTTGAGACCGTGTGATTTTGTTAGGAGGCCCGAACATGTTTTGTGTTGATTCTCCCGGATCAGGGGTCACAAACATGTGGCCCGCGGATATCATGAAAGCAGCCCGCGGCCGGCACGTGACTGTTGTAGCGATGGACAGAGACGAGAGACGTCGTCGTGAAGGCGGCCAACGTGGCCGTGCCGCTGTCTCGCCACTTTATTGAGCGAAGACCAAACGGAGCGGCGGCAGCTGCCGGCGTCCAGTTCCGCCAGGCGCGTGAACCCGTTCTGTCTCGCGGCTCGAGCTCAGCATGAGCTGCACGAGAGGCGCGGCGCGGTGGCTAGTAAAATGATGACGATGAAGAAGGTTGATGATGATAGCGCTACAGATACTCCCCCCCCCCCCCCCTGCAGAAATGAACCCGGAATGTAAACTATGGCGGCGTATATACAGAAGTGTTTACAACGCAAGTCGAAGGGGTCCGTGGGCAGTCCAGTGGTCAACGGGGAGAGGCGTACGGTCTTTATGATTGTTCCGGCGGGCGGCACTGGGAGAAGCGTAGCGGACGATGGTCACGATGCTGTTTGGAGCAGCGAACCGGACCAGCAACGTGAAAATGGGCACCAGTGGGCCCAGGAATCACGCCGGTCAGCACAACGACACTTGAAAACACACAGGCTGCTGTCGTGCGGGTGGTTGCGTAGGCGTAGTACGGCCAGGCATGTAGCTTTGGACGTACATTCTCGTTGCTGGCGGTGGTACCGACGCCGGGGTGGGCGGGTGACACAGGTGGTGTGTCGACGGTGCCGGTAACGGTGGAGGCGGCGGTCGATCGCCGGCTGTGGCTGCTGCATCGTCTGCCGTGTAGACGACCGACGAGCCGCCGGTCTTGCGCTGTAGAAGACGGCACTGGATACAGACGAGGGACGGTAAGGCGCGTCAAATGCAGTCACCGAAAAGCCTTGGGTGGCCAGATCAGGAGAGCATGTACGCGGCCCGGCAGGCTCGTTGTCTGCCTGCGTGGCTGGTTGGGCACACGTGGTCTGCTGTACCTGTGGCGAGCCAGATGAGCGGTCCTCGAGAGTTTCCGTCATCGTTGCAGCATCCCGCACGTTAGGCCGTAGTTGGTTATGGGCTCGAACTTCGGCTGCGGTAGACGTCGAGGATGATGCTGGTCGCAGGTGGCAGGAGGTGCACAGTGTCGAAGTTGATGGGAAATCAGGTCCGAGGGACAACGCCCGGCGACGCCTCCGCGGCTGGTGGTGGAATAGCGTGCGGGACGGCGTCCGCGGCCGCGGCAGACTCCATGGCGTGCAGCGAGGCAGCCGGTGTAGAGTCTGTCGGCGTCGAAGCTTCACGGGCCGTCGAGGTTGGGAAAGACGGGTGAGTGGCAGGCATGCGTGACGGACCTTCGTATCTTCGGAGACCCTCGGGAAGGTCGGTCAACGCAGGGGCGTCTTCTACCTGGTCGTCGTGGTCGGGCGCAGGAATGGGTGCTCCTGTGTCCCGACCCGAGGTAGAAGGAGTCGTAGCCGGGGAAGAAAAGTCGTAGTATAGGGAGAGCTGCGGGCTGGCTTTTAGAGCTCGAGTCGACGGAGGGGAAACCCGGAACTCGCGGCTCATCGGAAGCGGGCGGTAGATTTCTCCGTAGAAGGCCAGCACCGCAGTGCAGAGGTCGTCGTATGGCTGCTGGCTGGATGTCCACGCGGCCGCGAGATGGCGAAGCTCAACCGGGAGGGCGTGTAGCAGGACGGCGTGCATCTCCGGTTGTGCGGTGACACCATCCACCATGAGAATGGCATCCAGCTGCTTAAACCATACTCGAGGGTATACCGGGTTGAACGGCGGCACTTGCGGGTAGGGAAGTCGAAACATGGCAGCGGCCGCTCGTCGAAAGGCGTGTTGTCCGGGTCACCACTGTAGCGATGGACAGAGACGAGAGACGTCGTCGTGAAGGCGGCCAACGTGGCCGTGCCGCTGTCTCGCCACTTTATTGAGCGAAGGCCAAACGGAGCGGCGGCAGCTGCCGGCGTCCAGTTCCGCCAGGCGCGTGAACCCGTTCTGTCTCGCGGCTCGAGCTCAGCATGAGCTGCACGAGAGGCGCGGCGCGGTGGCTAGTAAAATGATGACGATGAAGAAGGTTGATGATGATAGCGCTACAGTGTCTTGGTCGAATTTTTAAATTTTATTAATGAGTATGTTCATGAGCTACACAGGCATCACTTGTCTATTGTATTTTTAGGGGCGAAGCTCCTTAGGGCATAGGCTAGTCCGGCGTCGTAGTCGTCGTCGTCGTAGTAGCCACCTCTAGGTCTCAGAATGATCACTAGATGGCGCTGCGTAGCTAGTACGTGAATCGTTCGACCGCATGCAACCCACAACCATCTGAGGAACCTGCATCGCTGAATAGAAAACAGTCGCCCAGGTTGACTCCATTCCTTGATCTTGCTTGCATGTCTTTGCGAGCTTCCCACTACGACCCATCCAAGAACCCCTATCCCTCCACTTCACCGACCATAAGGCCGTTATAATGAAGGCGGAACGGAAGCCACGGCTTATGTAAACGGTAACCACCACGGCTCACGACCAACGAAGAAAACATGGCGCCAGTACGAAAACGGAAAATCACGGTTCACGAATAAATAAAATTTCTTAATATATACACACAGTGTTTGTCACGTCAAGATTCCCGAAAGATTCACGGTTTTTACCGATGAACCTCCGGAGCTTCGCCCACTCATCATCATTCACTCCGCGGTTATGCGTCGATTTTTTTTTGTAAGGGAACCCCTGCAGTGAACATGTGTTTTTTATTATTTATTTATTTATTTATAACATACTGCAGACCACAATTCGGTCCTTGCAGGAAGGGCGCTCATTTTACATACAAAACAGAAAGTTCAATATAAAAATATCAATACAGTTAGTCCAAACAATATACAAAACTTCAAACATAACGCAGAAAGGGTCCTAAGATGCGTACAAGAAAGGCAACATAATACGAAGATATAAATACGACTGTACAAAAAATATACACATTTTCAAATATAACATAAAACAAGGCTAACGAACAGATTGAGGAAAGTTCATTCGTGGAGTTCCACTCCGACACTGTTCGAGGGAAGAAGGAATATTTGTAAGTATCTCTCCGAGCGAAATGAGGGGTTAATGCGTGTGTGTGATCGTGACGTGTACGCCTTGTGGACAGGAGGGATACATATAACGCGGGGTCTATGGATTATTCATGACTAATTAATGATTGTAGAAAGTTGAGGCGAAGCATCTGCCGACGTGTTTCGAGGAAGCGGAATGTCATTTTCTATCATGAGCTGTGTGGGGGGAATCGGTGCGCTTAAACTTAGAGTAAATAAAGCGAACAGCTTTTTTTTCTGCATTCTCTCCATTATTTTAATGTTGTGTTTAGTGTATGGGTCCCATGTAATACAAGCATGCTCTAACTTGGGTCTAATGAAAGTCATATAACTAAGTAATTTAATGCTGGCAGGTGAATTTCTAAGTTTGTGTTTTAAGAAGCAAAACTTACGGAAAGCGGAGGAACAATTATTGCTAATATGTGTGTTCCAGGATAGATTGTTGGTGAAGGTTACACCTAGATATTTGTAATTTTCAACCTCCCTTAGGGGTGAAGCGGCCAGTGTGCAGGTATATTTTAATGCGCTTTTCTTACGTGTTATTCGAAGACTTACTGTTTTGTCCTTGTTGAAAGCCATGCCTGACCTGTCACACCATGATTGTATGTTCTGCAAACTTCTTTCAAGGCCTGTCTGGTCATGTACTGTAGATATTTCTCGGAATAAAACACAATCGTCCGCAAACAATCTTATCTGTGTACCTGGTGTAACAACGGTGACAATATCATTTATATAAATCAAAAACAACAATGGCCCCAGGACGCTGCCCTGGGGTACACCGGATGTTACGGGAAGACAGCTCGAGTTGTTACCTTCAATGGCGATAAACTGCACACGATCCGAAAGATAAGCCGCTATCCAAGAAACTATTATGTTCGGAAGATTATAATCTCTAAGTTTCTGAATAAGTTTATAATGAACTACTCTGTCGAATGCCTTACTGAAATCTAAAAAAAGAGCGTCAACTTGACCATTATTATCCAAAGTTTTCGCAAATGTATGAATTACAGTTAACAGTTGTGTCGTGGTGGAATAGCCTTTCCTGAAGCCATGCTGGCAATTTGTTAATATTGAATTTCTTTCTAAAAATTTTGTGATGTGGTTGGCGATAATATGTTCAACTAGCTTGCAGCAAGAGGAAGTTAATGATATTGGTTGATAATTTTCTAGGGATAAACGATTGCCCTTTTTAAAAATTGGCACCACTCGAGCCGTCCTCCAGTCATTGGGCACTTTAGTCGATAACAAGGAAGCTCGGAACAGTATAAAAAGAAATCTACCAATAACTTCCGCATATCGCTTCAGAAGCGTATTGGGATATCATCTGGGCCACATGATTTCGTTGTTTTTAAATTCAAAAGCATTGACACAATACCATTGTATGAAATGAAGTCCACTTCGTGCGCCTCAAAAACAGTCGAATGAAACAAGGTACCTTCGTCTGACTGGGAAAAAACGCTGTGGAAGTAGTTGTTGAGATGTTGAGTGATTTCATTCAAGTCTTTTACAGTAGTTCCGTCGACCATTATTTCATTGACAGGTCTCTTAATTTCACTTAAGTACCCCCAAAATTTTTCCGGTGCGTTTTTCATGAAGCCAGGTAGTACCGTCTTAAAAGTAGTAATCTTTTGAACTGCAGACAGCTGATGACAATTTGCTTTTTATTTCACTGATAAGTTGGGGCGGGGCGCGCTTCTTTTTGCTCCTTTTAAGTTGGCGCTTTAGTTGCAGTATATTACGAGTCATCCACGGTGTTTGTTTGCTGACCTTTTTTGTTTTGTTAGGCACAAATGCAATTATACAGTGACGACACATTTTGAGGAACATTGCCCAGAGCACGAATACGTCGTTCTCAGTATCAGTGAAGTCACTAAGACACGTTTCCATGAATTCCAATATGCTTGCATCATCAGCTCTAGCATAATTTTTAAAGCAATGTGTCTTAGTGCGTTTAGTGACAACAGATACATAACCGTTGATACATAACCGTTAAAGAAACTGAAACTAATATCACATCACAACACAGGTGTTAGTCATTTTGGACATAGGTATGCCGTTGGAATCGTGACGCCTATTCCCTTCAGAAATCGCCCATGTGTGAGATATGGGAGAGCTCTTTGAAATGGCAACGTTAACTGACGTTTTGTACAAACACTCTTACCTTCGTCACTGTGCCCTGGCCTTCGCAGGAGTAAATTTTCATGACTGCGGCCCTTTAATCGAGATGAGTCTGGGACCCCTGTCCTCTATAGCATTGGCGATCCAGTTGAAAACTTTATCTACAGTTCTACATGTCCCACGTTGCAGCTACACTTGAACATTAGGGAGAATAATGTGAAGCGTCGTTGCGGGGTACGTTCCGCCTGCCTACTTGAATGACTCATGTTCGTTTTTTCTTGTACTGCGGTGTGATGAGCGAAGATTAGTTACCGAAGGATAGCACACCAAGTCTTGTGTTCGAAGTCTACGTAAGTTGCTATCATGTCGGCTAGGGTCTCATTTAGAGACTCGGTAAGACCGCTCGTGTGCCGCTGGTAGGTCGTGCGGCAGCTTGTGCGTTTCTATTGTAGAACACCTTGACTAAGTTTTCTCTCTAAATGATAGGATTTCCTCAAGCGTCATGTCGTAGCAAGATATTTTTGCGAAGAATTTTGCCATCGGCTGCACTATCTGTGACTAGGCTTTCGTTTCGGCGTAGCAGGTCAGGCAGTCGATGGCCATCACGGGCGTAGCCAGAATATTTTTAGGAAGGAAGCTCCTTAGGCCCGCACCCCGCTGTCGCCGCCGTCGAAGCTCCCTGTAACATATATGCGGCGCCGGCGCCAACAGACAGGGAAACGCCGCGCGCGCCGAACGCCTAGCGGTTTGGTTCTAGCGCACCAGAAATTCGATGTTAAATAAAAAAATAAGCTCTGTGCACAACTGGCTATAATGGTCGTCTTCACTTTCACCACCTTTATCGTGGATTGTGAAATGACAACCATAATTCTAGCGCACTACGGGCGTTTTGTCGACGGTAGTAGCAGACGCTCTCCCCATCCGTCACCGGCACAAAAAGACAATCAAACGCTGCGCGCACGGAATTCCGCGCGCAGCGTTCCGTCGCCGCCGTCGAAGCTCCCCGCCGCATCACCGCTCGCACCTCTCTACCACCTGTCTCCCTCTCCGTGCGCTGCGCGTGCCGCACACTCACTCGCTCAGTCGTTCACGCCACCGAGCGCAGCAGACGCTCTCCCCACCCGCTCCCCACCCTACCGCCTTCATGAAAGCCAGCAGAGAGATCAGGCGCATAATCGTTTGCGTCCCATTTTTAAGGAGCTTCGCTCATCGGTTGTATTCGTACGCGGAACAAACCAAAGCCGGACTCGACTCCCTCCTCCGCTCCCCCCTTACGTTCTTTGCGAAGACGGGCGCTGCTGCCTGCCGCCGCAGCTCTGTGGTGGTGCTGCTAGCTCACCGTTTCTCGCCCCCCGCAACGCGCGTTCACAGACGCGCTACGGCAGGCCGCATAAGAGGAATATGTGCGGAACCCCGGATACCGGACACATTAACTCGAGTTTGTAAGCTTAATCTTTATTTTCAATGCCAGTATTGTTAACACCGTAGTTTGATATGATGTGTACGCATTGGCTTACGGCCTCTGCCTGACGCCATCAGTAGCAGATGACGATGGAAAAATTAAAAGGGAAGGTTAAGCCAACATTCACAATTATTGAATGCCCGTTCTTATACTTAGGGTAAATGATTGCCTCAACATACGCAGCTCAGGATATGAGAGGTACAGATGCCGCGAGGCTACCACAAAAATGAAAATTTACAGGTACAAACCGTTTATATATTGATCGATTCAGAGTATTCTTGTATATTTTAGTGCCGACAACCTTCATGCAGATTCAAGACTAAAACACTTTCTAGATATGCACGTAAGCGACTGGTTTATCATTTCTTTCCGGTGACCATCCTGGTGTGGTTTACTAGAAGTAGTCTGAGAAACTTGACGGCAATTACACCGGCTGTACGGCTTCTGTCACTATTGCTGCCATATTCTGGACAGCTAAAGATGGGCGATTATTCAACGTGTAACGCTGCACTCCGTGAATTTTTGTTCAGAAGTGCCACTGGACATGCGATTTGGGTAATGCACTTCACTTTTGTTCTCTTCGTGCAATGAAATTGCAAGAGGACAAATGTGAACAGAGGTAGACAAAAGCGGACCCCTTCGTTAATCGCCGTCACCATCGTCGCCCATGCATCACAGCCAAGCCATTATTGAGTTTCACTTGGTACTTTCCTACATATACCTGACCATAGTATGTACCACAGATAGGGGGATGGACCCAAAAGTAAACTTTCAGGTCCTTCAGCTGTGTTACGTCCAAAGGCACAGCTGTAGCAAGCTCTTCAGCTTGAGTCTCTGTCACATGCATCAGCTTTAGAGGGTTGGCCTTGCTTTTGACAATATTATATAGGGCAACTGGGACAGCCCTTCCATGAAACACGTCGTTACCCCCCACCCATAGACCTCAGCCGTCTGAAGCGTGCTTCAAGTGGGTCACTGTTAAAGTTCCTCGTCAAAACATATTTATTCCCTTCCCTAAGAGGAACCTTGTCTCCACTGTTTTCGTTGTGAACAACAAAGGGTGGTATGGATCGTCTATTTACTCCCCCTTTCGTGGTATGATCCAAACTCCTTCAACATTCCTCAAATCAAACATCAGGCGAAATATTTTTTCCAGCTGCAGTATTCTCTGGTCGTTTTCGTCAGACATGTGCTTCGTGTCACTCGTTCTGTACATCGTGGCATAGACGTCAAACCACTTTTGCGTCATTTTCATCAGCAATATTGTTGAGCTTTTTCGCTGAAACTGCAGAAGGCCAGGTTGCCTTACCGGTTCTCTTGAAGTTGACACTACGCTGCACTTACTTGTGGGGAGAATATCTGAACAGCGAAGTGCACGTTCCTATTCTTTAAGTTCGACGGCTAAACGTGCTTTTCAGTAGTTTCTCGCCAACGTCACGGTTTTATCTATTTGAAATTCATAATGTTTCTGCAGAAACTTTCCAGTAATGATGCCTGTGCTGTCTGAAAGCTCACGTTCCAGCAAATGGCTGCGCATGTTTTTGATGATAGAACAACAGGTCAAAACTCCGAAAAATGGCTCTTTCTGAGTACTGTAGTCGACAGTCGTATCGTGTGCAACAGCTCACAAGTATGATGGACATTGCGCACATAAGAATGTCACCAATCGGAGCAGGAGCTACTCAAAAATCTCGCATTTCCATGAAGTGAATCATGACGAGTGGGCGAAGCACTGGGGATCGTTCTTACCGTAAATCACCCGTGACATTGCCCACTAGCGCATGTAAATGAGTGACAACGCGTGTGTACAGTATATACAATGTGTTTTTTGCTGTTGAGCCGCCGCTACCCGCGTTCTCAACACCGGGGTAGCAGCTTGTCGGCCTTGCCGTTTTGCCGCTGCTTCCCGAGTTCTCGCCACCGGGGGTAGCTTGCTGTCTGCGTAGACGTGGAGCCGCCGCATGTGGCGCTCTGGCCTTCGGAGTAGCAGCTTGTTGTCGGCGTTGCCGCTTTGCCTTTCGCGGGTTAGACCGCGTTCACGATCGTTTTCATCCATGGCAGAAATAGAATGTGTGGTCTGGAACGAGCTTATTCTTCATCGTCATCAGCGTCATCGTCATGGCGTATAATTGCTTGCATGTGCTGTGCCGTGATGGCAGAGTCATCGTCATCGCACTAGCGTGGCTACGGCGGACAATGGTGGGACAGAGGGACAGGCCTCGTTCATAAGGTGCTTCGCATCTAAAAAATGATAACCGCAGAACACAGCGGGAGCGCCTGTACGGCTTCTACGCGGATGCGGTGAGGTGGTGACGCCCTCATGCGGCGAGCCACTGAGCAACTCGTCAGGAAAAGTTCTTTCACTCTCGGCGCACTGCGAATGCCGTAAGGGAGAGCGGAGTAGGGAGTCGAGTCCGGCGGTGAACTAACCTTTAGCGAAACTGAATATTTCGGGTGGGGGTGGGTTGGATCCTCCCACCCGTCAAACACCTTCCTGGCTACGCGAGTGATGGCCATGATAATCCATTTATTCCATGACGTCGACATTATACTGTGGGTACTGCCCTGCTGAAACGGTATGTAAATTTGCTCTATTGCCCGCACGACTACTGCAGACCTTTGCAGTGGTGTCTTGCGTTTCTGACAGTCTCGACATGTCTCGACGTAGTCGGAGACGCCGCCATTCAGCCGCGACCAGTAGTTTTCTTCTTTTTTTTTCTTTTTCGCCTGAATCCTTGCGAGTGCAAGAAATAACCGACGTGTTCAACCGGCGCGTAGATCATGCCGAACATCTTGCCGCTTTGCCGAAGGCACGAGAAGATAGTTGGGGAGGACTGGAAAGAAGTTGGTTTTTACAAGGACATGATTTACAGCGGGGACCCTCTTACACAAGAAAGTTTCATAGCGCAAGGTTCTGCTCGCTGCTGTTCACATTCGCTTGGAGTTCCCATGAACATCTTCAGCGTGGTCGTCTTACGGTTGTAGGTCAATTGGGGCGTGGGACGAGCAGCCGTTGGACATGTCAACCACAGGGCCAGCCGCAGCTTTTGAGGCTACATCATGCCTCGAGGGTAACTGTATGCTTGCTAGCCAACATAATTGGTGATTATTGCTTACGGCTTCTAAGGACCTGCTGTCTCACAGGTGTGCGCTCACAAGCGTGGCCCTCGCTGTCGGTTGCTATTTACTCCGAGCACGTCAGCATGTTTGCGCGTGCATTCGTTTATGTCACACACTGTATGGCCAATATTTGTGGGAGGCCAAGCGGATAGTTCGACATAGTGAATGAAGACGATGTGGGTGCGCATTAAAGACGCGGACAGGGAAGTCGGCGTCTTCAAAAGCGCACGCACATCGTCGATATGCAGAACCAACTAGCAACTAAGTGCGCTAATGAAATAAATTTATTTGTAAAATCTCAGCGCGTCTTTGAAGCTTGTTCTTTAGTATAAATGACGGAAGCGTGTTGTGGAACGTATCCGGCGAATTTCATTGAGGTCCACTCAAGTCGGAAAATCGCCCGAGTTAATTACACACCGTCCCGTCTGCGTAGGCAGAAATTTTTTCGGGGAGGGTGGGAAGGTACCACATTGGTGTGAAGTAGAGGCCGGGCAGGCAGATGGCAAAAAGAAATTTTTTAGGGGGGGGGGGGAGGCACGGGCACGGTGTGCCACCCCCTGGCTACACCACTGGTCCTATGCGACTTTCCGCATATCAGTACGGCGCAGTGCACTTGCGGCTTTCCATGCCTTTCTGCCACAGCGAGTGGTACATTAGTCGCATGAAATATGCGAAATCAGCCGCGCACGTTTTTGAGGCGCAGAGAACAAACACCATGGCTATGTCGTAACGGCTCACCGCCTTCAAGTTATGTGTGACCTTGTGCATGCTAGGGACCAAATGGGATTTCTTTTCACGCGTGATTGCGGCAAAAAGCATCACGCAGAGAGAGAGAATTTACTTGGCCTGAGCTAGTGTGTTCTAGCCTGCTACTGTGCACGGCAGGGAACTTGTGCCGCGGTACAACTATAGGTGAAGCAAGGTGTAGCATACAGCTTGTGGACGCGGTCTGGTTGAAGAACAGTTTCAATAAAAAAAAATTAAGCCAGCTTCGTCCTAGTGGTGCCAAACCTGAAGGGAGTGCAGAGCTGGGCATCTTTCTTTCTCTCTTATTGGTTTTCTCTTTCTTTTCTCCTTTCTTTCTTTCTTGTTCTCTTTTACAGATTTTTCTGTGTTTTTTTTCTCTTTATTTCTATTTATATTTTTCCTCCTATTTGTTTTTTTTCTCTCTTTCTATTTCGAGCTTGCTTGCTCTTTCAATTTTTATAGGGGCTTTATGTTGTCGTGTTTCCCTGGCCATAGTAGTTGTAAAAGACAGAGACCGACGGCATGCTTGCCTTCTTCTTCCACCTTTCTCAACTCCTGTCTCATCAATTCCAGGTTTAAGCGTAAATCCTTGAGCTTGCCTATCTTCGGTGATCTAGACAAAAGTAACTCGCCGCTCTCTTTCATTACTTCGTCAATGCCTGAATGCAGTGATCTCCGGATATCTTGGATTCGCGTCACTGGTAACCCCTTGCGCTATCTTTTGTACGCTATCTTTTGTCTCTGTCTTTTACAGTAGTAATGTCCGCACTTAATATCATCATCAAGGCGCTCGAAGAACAAGAGGAAGAAGACCTCTCTTTGGCGCGAGCGCGCGCTCATTATGCTACAGCTGACTATGCTATATGTGGTTTTGCCTGCGTTACGCCAAGCGACAACGACAGCATACGATAGCGTAGCCCCCTAAAGTGATCCGCTCTTAAAAGTTTCTTACGCGATTAGCATACAAATGAGAAAAAGAAAAACATTGCAGTTTGATAGAATAAAAGAAGGACACAGACTATAAAAAAAGTACGAAAAAAGACGTTTCGGCTCCCCTGACGGGAGCCTTGTTCACAATAGCACAACTGTGAACAAGGCTCCCGTCAGGGGAGCCGAAACGTCTTTTTTCGTCCTTTTTTTGATGGTCGGTGTCCTTCTTTTATTCTATCAGGTTACTTCCCGACCAGACGGGCTTCCGTCAAAACCTCGACTGCAGTTTCTGACATATTGGACCGCACTAACTACTCACTTGAATGATCTGCAGGTTGGAAGCAAGCCTGCTTGGCTGCTACCCGCTGTGTCCAAATCAACTTGTCTACCCGGAGATCTACCCTCGTGAGTATTCCTTAACTCAATACAACAAAATTAAGGCAATGATCGAAAGGTGCCAGTAATGTTGCTTAACAGTGGGCACGTAGTTCGAGATATCCTGTGTTGAACAGAAAAAAAAAATTTGTATTTGAACCTGTATTTAATGAACGGCAACTAAGAATACAGTTGCATTTATTTTCATCTTAT
The DNA here is from genome assembly GCA_030522465.1 of Rhipicephalus appendiculatus. Taxonomy (NCBI): domain Eukaryota; kingdom Metazoa; phylum Arthropoda; class Arachnida; order Ixodida; family Ixodidae; genus Rhipicephalus; species Rhipicephalus appendiculatus. The sequence continues at coordinate 70,688 of JALIZH010022266.1, read as the reverse complement.
AGGCGAAGAATGTTGATCTTAATTCTGCGTGTAATAGATGAACTACCAAGTAACTCATGAAATGAAGGCCACAATCGACAGTACTGGTCATGATTTTGAATTTAGTGTTGAACTGAAGACACCTTTTCTAACGTCGAGAAAGTGAAGTGGCACATGTTACGACCGTTTTTCTGGACTAAAAAGCAGAGAAAAAAGAACGAAGTTCTTGATTCACAGTAAAGAACTTGACGGTTTGCCTTATTAACTGCATAACTGCTTAACCTCACTAAGCTATCGACACCTTTTCACATGCGTATGCGGAGGGTGGTAGCTCATTTATGAACAGATAAGTTGCTGTTGGTGTGGATGGCCTTTATTACTCCTTGCCACATGGCGGCATGTTAGATTGTGCTAATCATGTCGTGTTTTAGTGGGGGTTTTGGGGAAAGTCGTTCCATGTTAATCTTGCTGAATAGCAAGGTAATATAATAATAATATCTGGGGCTTTACGTTTCAAAACCACGATACGATTATAAGAGATGCCGTAGTGGATGGCTCCGAAAATTTTGACCATCAGGTGTTCTTTAACGTGCACTGACATCGCATAGTACACGGGCCTCGAGCATTTCGCCTCCACCGAAATGCCACCGCCGCGGCCGCGATCGAACCCGCGACCTTCCGTTCAGCAGCTGAGCACCATAACCACTGCTCCACCGCGGCGGATGGTGTATAGCTAGGTGTCTTTGTGCGGAAATCTCGAATTTAGGTTTCCCCTTTCGTCAACGATATCCAGGGTGTTTCAAGAATTGCGTCCAATGTCCTTAAAAAATCAGGAAAATGCGGCGTTTGCTCGCTGCCTTCACAATTAGCTTTTCTATAGTGGCAGGCATCTTAAGATGGTTTAAGACATAATTTGGGACAGTAATTAAGAAAGCTGAATTAATTAACTTTTTAATTGTCGGAGTTAGGCGGTTAAGTCAAATGGGAGAATTGATGTCCTTCATGCGAAGAACCCATTGAGATTTCGAAAAATCGGTCTCTAGCAATAATTGCGAAGTAATGAAGTTCTCCCAACTTCAGCGGCGAAACCGAAATGCGCAAGAGCGCAACTGCCATATTCGTCTGAGGCGTCCAGAATGAGTGAGCGTACTTACATTAACCATCAACGGACTTTGTTGGGTGGGTGTGTGGGCCGCGCTTGCAATACTTGCACGCATAACGCACATACGTCAACGAACGGCAAAGAACAGTACCTCTGTAATCGTTGTCTGAATCGTGTGACAGACGGACAAACAGAAAGACAGACCAAAATTTCTGCGTTGAAGTATCCCAAGAAAGACTCTCGTCTTTAAAAAATGTCCTTTATATTAACCGCTGGTTTCATGGCCCCGTTTTGGGTAGAAGCCAAAAGGCACAAGCAAACAAGCAAGCAAGCAAGAGGGCTCCGTGTCTGATTTCTAGCGTTAGCGCATAGTTTTCTTACATTTATGGCGCCCCGTGCGGAACGTAGCCCTTTCTACGCACCACTCAAGGGATCTTCTACTCGTCCACGTGGCGTCGCGGGCGGCGAGGATCGACAGATCGACCAGCGTTTCGCTGATCCTTACTGGAGGAGCTGGAAGCCTACCTACTCACAGCCGAAAAGCTTGAATCATGGATCGTCTCAAGGCCAAGCAGGCAGCTCCCAGAACACCAAGCTGCCGGCCCGAACGTTCATCAACGACCCGAACGCCGACATCTCCAAGCTCACAGGTGTTCTCGAATGCTCGAGTAGTCTGGAACTTTCTAGTATCAATGCCGCTCTCGAAGAGCACATTCCCGACGACGAGCTTGAAGCAGAATATAGCGCTGCAGCTGAGTATGACGATCAGGCCATAGGCATGCGGGCTGAATTACGCGTGCAAGCGTATTACTTGTCTTTTCTTTCCTTCTTCCTTTCTCCATTCTCTTCCTCCCCCCTTCCCTCGCGTAGCGTAGCCAACCGGGTGCAACCTGGTTAACCTCCCTGCCTTTTCCTTCGCTTTTCTCTCTCTCTCTACGCTGTCAGATCGCCGCTTTAGGACGAGTTGGAAGCGCGCCGCAAGCAGCAGTATCTGCTCAGACGGCCACCGTGGCTGAGACTAATGCTCAACCAACGACGGTTCAGCTTGGACTTAACGCGACAACTCATTCCGGATTACGACTGCCTGAGCTCAGCCTTCCCACCTTTAGCGTAGACATTAACGATTGGACAGGATTTTGGGAGCAGTTTGGACAAACGGTTCATCACAGCGAGACATTGTCCCCGACAAGAAAGTTTTACGTACTACTTGCGTAATTACCTTGCGGGACAAGCGGCAGCATCTATCGCGGGGTTGCCAAGCTCAGAATCACGCTATACGCACGCCGTCGAAATCCTTAAGGAAAGGTTCGGGGACCGGAAGAAGATAAAACATAGCACCTGTCAGCCCTAAGAAAACTCACGTCATGTCGGGAAACGATGTAAGATGTCTTCGGAAGTTGTGCGATGCCGCGCAGCTGCACATTTGTTGCCCGAAAGCGTTAAACGTACCGACACACAGCTTTTCTGCAATGCTTGTCGACATCCTGCGAAACGCCTTGCCGGGTGACAGCGTCATGGCGTTCGTTCGCGAAAAGCGGAGAGAGACACTAAGTCCTCCCATTGCAGAACCTGTGGGTAATGTGTCGAAACAGGCACTTGTGACTGCGTCTTCGGAAGGCGAGCTGAATGATGACCTGCTGCATTTCACTAGGGTGGAATTAGAAAGCCGAGAGCAGTGCTTAACGACGCCAAGAGAGCGGAAGGTGAACACTGAAAAGTCACGAGACCGCAGTACCGCTTCTGTGTTGCATAGCACTACTGTGGCGAAACGTGAATGCTTCTTCTACAGATCAAACAAGCATGACACCCGTACCTGTGACTCTAAGATTTCTCTCGATGCAAAGAAGTAACATCTAATCAAGGACAATCGTTGCTTCAGGTGTACATCCAGAGGTTATCAGACAAGGTCCTGTCATATGAAGCTCACTTTTTCGCTTTGTCAAGCAGACACGCCTCAAGCATGTGTGACCCGAATTACAAGAGGCAAGGGAGTACACCAACTTCTGACAGTACGACAGCATTTGTGTCAGCCAACGCTGTACTCCGACGTAATGAGTCATCGTGCATTCTATCTAAGACGGACAACGGAGTATACCTTCAAACTTTCCGTGCTTGGACCGGTCGCGACGATAACTGTAGATACACGAGAGGTACCTTGGACGCTGGCAGTCAACGATCATTTATCAAGGAAGACCTTGCAGTTAAGCTACGACTCAGTGTCCGCCTCGGTGAAACAGTGGCTACGGTGCTCGGCTGCTGACCCGAAGGTCGCGGGTTCGAACCCGGCCGCGGCGGTCGCATTTCGATGGAGGCGAAACGGTAGAGGCCCGTGTGCTGTGCGATGTCAGTGCACGTTAAAGAACACCAGATGGTCAAAATTTCTGGAGCCCTCCACTACGGCGTCTCTCATAATCATATCGTGGTTTTGGGACGTAAAACCCCAGATATTAATTAATTAAGCTACGACTCAACATCCTTCGGAAGACCAGAATCGCATTCAACGTTTTTGGAAGAGCGACACCTTCTAGTGCTGAAGAGCTGAAGATTGTGGAAGTCCCTTTGCGTAGCCAGCGCAACTCTCTAGTCTGCATTGTACCAGCAATCGCGGTACCGTTCATTTGCCATGACGTTTCTACACCATCGGACGACAAATTCGTGAGACAGCTGCGAATTAAAGGAAAATTCATCGCTGATGAACGGTGCTTCCTTGGAGCAGATGCAGAACCCGTACTGTCTTTACTCATCGGGTCAGATAACCTCTGGAAGATATTGACGGCGAACTCGTGAGCAGCACAGATACCGATGGTGGAGCAGCACAGATACCGAACATCCCCCCCCTGTAGCCCATTCAACCCCCCCCACCCCTGAAATTTTTCAGGTTTGCTTGCGTATATATACACGCACACGTACAAACACACGCACGAACACACATAAAGCATGGTTGAACCCCCTCCTCTCCCCCGAAAAGAATTTCTGGCTAAGCCCCTGATCGCCAGCCACAGCCAGGCAACAAATACGACGTCGATCGTCGACAGGGAAACCCGAAATCCAAAGCGGAAAGTTTGCATGTTGCCAGTTTTCTTCACAAGTGGCAAAAAGGCAAGTCTGATAACATTTAATGATATCGACGATCATTGCGAAGCCACATAAGTGCTCCCAAACGAAGAACGGTCGCATTAGCCTCGACTTCGACCACCTAGTTCATGTTTACGTGGAGCTACTGCGGGTTGTGAAACATGCGTATTATTGATGCTTGCAGGACAGACATGCTGCATGCTCGCTCATCGTATCGAAAGGCACGACGCTGTGTTTCTGATTGAATGCGGCCATAATATTGTGCATTTAGAAAGGGAAGGTAGAGAAAGTGTGCGGCGAGGCGTGGGTGCCTCGGTACGATGAAACAGCCGTAGAGACCCCAGTCGCATAGGCATAGAGGCGAGGGTTTGCGAGTGTGCTTCCGCACGATGGAACAGCCATATACACTCCTCTGTGCGTGCGTGCGTTTGTGAGCGCACCCGCGTCCCCAGCCACGTGACTTCACGAGAACAACCAATGGCGCGCGAGCAATTCCGGAGGAGGCGCTGGCTACATCGACCGCGACCCAACTGACTTCGTGCATTATTCCAACATGGCCGCCTCTCGAATGGACGTCGCCCTCAGAGGTGCATCCCCGCCGAAGATTCCGCGACCCGCACTATACGTGATGTGTGATGGAAGAGCTGTTCGCTGGCTCGCCATAGGTTTACGAAGAAAGCTGCGTGTGCGACAACTTCTCGCTATGTTGCTTTTCCAAGAAAGCGGGGACAAGACAGCCACCGATTTTCTGGTCCGCATTTATCAGTCGACGGTGTGTGTGCAGTGCAGTTGGAAAAGTGACTCTGCTCATGGCGAAGCACCTGAGCCCGATACTGGTGCGCTTTCCGCAGTCGACCAGATATCCTGAAGTTCTGCGGGACTTTTATGAAGTGGCGTCGACTGCTCACACGTGCGCACTAAAAGCACCGGCGGTGACGACGTACAGTACGTGGGAGTATGAACGTAAACACGTCCGTGTTTACCCTCAGCACTGACTCTACAAGAGTACATGTACTCTTGTACTCAGGAACTGAATACAAGACATGTGAACGATCACAGAAACCCAAAGTAGCCCAAAGTAGCCCAAAGTAGCCCAAATGAACCAGTGATGCAGTACATTTTAGCGCTTGCCATTTTAATGGCGCTCTCGCTTTGCATTTTAGCTTGAGACTCTTCGATGCAGATGTTCGTGTAGGAAGATCCGTGGTTCGCATTGCAGCGCTTCGTAATTTCCATCCAGGTTTTCTTTTTTCCTTTGCTACCGGCGCAACATGTTTTTTTTTTTTTTGCACTCGATGATGCGCTTATACACCACGAGAGAGATCAGCAGACTCATTTCGTCGTTACTGAAGCGTGGTTACGCCTTGCCTTGAGATCTTTGGGAAGACAGCGAGCGCAGAGATGACATTAGCGAGTTTTAGTATATCGGGAAACGCTTACGTTAGCGTGCGTCTCAACGTTAACGCTAAAACTGAAAGCGCGGCATGCCAACTGGTGAGCTTTTAGTGCGGTGAAAGGCATTGCCGCTAACGCAAGCACATACGGCGCCATCTAGTTATAAAAACACTAAATGCAGTGCAAAAACCTCAAGTGCGCCACAAAATCGAGCTGATTCGAAGCCATCGCTGCTGCGTCTCGGTGTCGCATTTAGTTCAGTGTTGCGTGCTTTGTTTCGACATATGCCAAAATCGAGCATTCCTCCATACCCCTATTACCTGTCTCAGCTTGACTTGCGGCCGCATTTCCCTTATATTAGAAACAGGCGAATTAATACAGCGTCGCCATCTCTGTGCGGATACGGAAAATATGAGGGAACCTTGTAAACAAATTTTGTTAAGCCTTCTGCAGGGCAAATTGACTGTGTATCTCAAAAACGGAGCTCTTGTCGGCAGCATACGGCTGGCGAAGCCTCATTACTCAAATGTAAATCAAATACGAGCATTATTTGGGAATGAATGAGTTTAATAATGCAGGTCGACGACTTGAAAGATTTGAAGTCATCTTGCTACGTACGGGATCTCTTGCGTGCGTTAGCGTTGAATGCTATATTCGAGAAATAGCGTTCGTACGTAAGGGCTCGGGCTACGTTTACGTTCTGCACATGCTCAGTTTGAAGCGCGCAACGCTAACGCTAAATCATTGCGTTTGCTGTTTCCCGCTATACTAAAACTCCCTATTTTAGCGCGAATTCCCGTTGACATCCGAACGATGTTGCTTCAAAAGTGGTGCGGTAGACGTCGCGTGAGTCTCAAAGCATGTTCTCCTAGCAGTCGATGACACCTGCTGTCACTTTTGTCTCGCACTGTGCTTTTGTTTCACTTTCGAACGAAAAAATTGTGCGAGCACCAGTTTGTAGCGCAAAGCTACAAAGAAATCGCCGCGCATTTCCCAGGAAAAAAAAACACCTCTGGTGGGCGTGCAGTCCCTGGACGAGGGCAAATTTTTCGGTATATGGGAAGCTTCTCTGTTAACTCTTTTGTATAGCTCTGTAATACAAAGCGGTGGATGATCCCTTCCTCTACCTTGCAGGCTTGTATCTCGTATGCCTCTTTCATTCTCATTGTTCCCGACGAATCTTGCAGCAGAGAAGATATCCTGACCCTCCTTTTTTTTCTCTTCCTTTCAAAAATCAGATGGTCGACCAATGGAGGCAAATATTTTGCACTTCCTATTTTCTTGTTTTGCTTTTTTAACACGAAAGTGCTTTATGCCGGGGTCCACCAAGTATATCCGTTACGGATATGACGTCGATATAATTAACGCTACCAAATGAGAAAGAAAAATTATTTACGAAAATGTTCCCCCCGCCGGGAATCGAACCTCTAACTCCTTGGCCCGCGACGAAGGGCGCCCGGTTTGTTGCCGACTAAGCCACCGACGCAGCTGGAGAGCATCTTCCCAACGCGCCCTATATCTCTCACACATTCTCTCTCGCACGGTGCTCTCTGTTGGCGTGGCGGGTCGGTGTCGCCGCCTGTGAGGGGGGAAGAGAAGTAATGCTGCATGACACTTATTATACTAGTAATACTAGCGCCGATAGCGCGGCGCACAATCTCGGAGGCCATGCTTTAACAGCGTCTCGATAGCAGTGAAAAACATTGGCCGCGCTGGCATCGGAGAGTCGCCGATGTAGTTATATGCTCTTTGCCTTTAGCTTCGTGTCAGCGTGTGACGGCTCTTTGTCGGAGTAGTGCATCTTCCACATGCACCAACGTTGTTTCGCCGACGGCTACTTCGGGTGCGAGAGCACCGACTAATGAAACTGCTGCAATGAGCGCGGCCGCAAGGCAGTGATGTCGACGGGTGAATGTCGTGCCTTGGTGGAGCGAGACAGAGGCCAGCAGGACGCAGAACGCCTGCGAGTGCTCGCTGCTCAAGCTACGAACCTCTGCCTCCCGCGTTGCTGAAGCGAAGCGTGGTAGTGTATGCATGAGCGCAGGAGTATGTTACCTTATTACTCAGGAGCGCACACCGTACCACTTCTCTTTGACGACGCGCATATCGAGTGCCAGTGTTCATTACGTGCTTGTTTGTGTCTGCGCTGGATTCACGATACGCTGTGTCCACGTATATCATGTTGGCAACTTCAGCTGCAACAACGGTTAATTCATGACCATGGGTGTTAGTCGTCGCGATGGAGATTTGCCACTAGGCGTCAGCGTGGGTGTGTCCACGTCAAACGGTGCTATAGCTGTCAAACACCAATAGACATTGTACAAGCTCTCATATATCGCTACACAATAAGCAATATTTCTGCGAAGACGCGTTTCACTTGCGTGTTATACCGATTCCTATGACGGAGGGATCAGCCATGTTTTTTGTTGGATGGCGACACCCACATAGGTACGCACCGGGGCTTTATACACTTTATTCCAGGAACTTGTTTCTTTTTTATTTTGTTGTTTATAACTACGACCTAGCCCGTTTCAGGCTTGCCCGTAGGCGAGTAGAAACGCAAGTACCTCGAGAAATCGCCATCTACCTCGTCTAGGCAACTTGCGAGCCCGGGCGGTGCACATACACCTGGCGGGGTCCGCGAACAAATGACGATGAAAGAACACAACACGAATCATTCCTTGTTTCACTTCTCTACGGCCGATTCTACAAACACGCAGCTCAAAAGGAAACGTGCCGCTCTCGGGCGACCATTGAAACAAGCGGTCAACGGACGATTTGCACAAGCAACACTGCGCATTGCAGCAGCGGCGTGCATCACGTGGGCGTCACGTGCCGCCCGTTAGCAGTAATATTACAAAGATATGCTTGTAGCACTTTGCGCTGATGCGTATTTCGAAATATGCATACTTTAATTTATTGCTTTACCGCGTGCCGGACGCAAACAACTTTACTACTAACCTCGATATTAGACGAGCAATGTGCTCCTGCATTGAAGCTTGGTCTTGACTTGACGAAGCAAGTCAGCCTGAGCGTCTACGAATCGCGAAGCCCGACTTCTTGCTTTCAGCCGACTTCCTAAAGTCAAGTCGAAGCATGAGCCAAGTAACATCTCTGCATTCGGGGGCAGCTTGAAGCGATGGGTATTACTGACCAGCCTGACTCCGCCCCGTACCAGATACTTGAGTGATTCCGAAGGACGATCGGCAAATCAAATGGAAGGTATACCGTTGCACTGCCATGGAAAGAAGAACATAAGCAATCACTCGGAGACAATCATAACACAGCTCTCGCTCGAATGCGCAAGTTAGTGAAAAGCTTATCGCTACATGACGGCCTGCTTCAGCGGTATGACACAGTCGTAAGGCGGTATCCTTTGCTTGGACACGTAGAGTTAGTGCCCGAAAGCATTCCTAATGACCGAGCGGTAATTAGAGAGAAGTCATTGACTACAAAGTTGAGAGTCGTGTTTGACGCGTCGTCTCACGAACGGGGTGTGCTATCCCTCTATGAATGTCTGGATAAATGAGAAAATTATCTGAATTCGGAACTGCTCCAGATTCTGATACGCTTTCGCTGGTACCCCATAGCCATCAACTCGGATATCGAAAAGGCCTTCCTCCAAACTGAGATGCAGGAACCCGACAGAGATGCGTTCTGTTTTATGTGGTTCGACAGAGTTCCCGTGAACCCTAGTCATGACATTGTTGAATGGCGTATGACAAGGGTGCCCTTTCGGTCGACCTCAAGTCGGTTTCTTCTGATGGCGACTATTCATCGTCAGTTAGACAACGTACTGGTCGAAGAGAAAGCATTAGCTGCAGACCTGAAGAAATCCTTTTACGTCGATGATCTGCTAATCAGGGCAGACACTTTCGAAGGAAATGTAGACATCTATGAGAGATCGAAAACAATCATGAGAGATGCCGGCATGAACCTGCGTAAATGGAAAACAAATGACACGCGGCTGCAAGAAGTGTTTGATCGAAACAAAGAGCGAATAGATGGGCGACAGAAAGCCTCTGATTTAGGCATGCAATGGGACAGAACGAATGATCACTTGGAAGTCTCGCCAAGTTCTCTCCTTCAAAACATGACTCAAGCCAAAGGTGACGCGAAACGTACCCTGCTGGGAACTGCTTCTAGAGTTTTCGATCCCCTTGGCATATTCTCTCTGCTCAACGGTGACAGCAAAGCTGTTGTTTCAACGATTGTGGGTTTTAAAGAGTCCTTGGGAGGAGGACCTGCCTCAAGAGATAAAGAGCTCCCAAGTCATCCAACTCCTTTATCTGAAGATCCCGCGATGTGTCAGAGATTTCACGAAGGCAGAGGTAATGTCGCGTGAGCTTCACGTCTTCTCTGACGACAGCTTGAAAGCCTACGGGGCTTGCGCTTATTTGTGAACGGTCGACATCCTCGGCAACGTGTCCACGTCACCAGTAGCAGCCAAATCACGAATAGCGCCGATAAAAGCAATTACGCTGCCGAGACTAGAGCTCATGGCCGCAGTCGTAGGAACAAGACTGATGAAGTATATACGTCTATCGTGGGATTCAAAGTTTACTCATTGTGTCACAATGTGGGCGGAGTCCATGATAGTGCTGAGTTGCATGGATACGTGGCGAGCAGGATACGTTAGCCCAATTTGTCAGAAATAGAGTAAGAGAGATTGTAGACACCACTGTAATAGATGCGTGGACAATCCAGCCAACTTATTAACTCGAGGGCTATCTGTGCAAGCCTTGCGTGAGAAAAGTGCCTGGTGGAAGGGTCCTAGATGGCTGGATCGACATGGCCTACAGAACCAGAAGGATTTTTTACTTCTGCTAAAAACGTCTCGTCAACGTCCAAACCGGCAAGCGTTATTCTTCACGCACAACCACAAGAAGAAAAGTTCATTGATATCACAAAGTTTAGCAGTCTGCAAAAGCTTCTGCTTGCCACAGCTTTGCTCTTACGGCGAAGTCGACGAATGTCAGCGGCCAACGTGGAAACATCAGTGATAGAGATTAGGAACTTCGTAAAGCTTGGAAGTTGTCGCCTATTACGACAGGCTTTCTTTCAAGACATGCAGCGGCTATCGCACACAGAAGCTGCTTCAGCGATCGTCACCCTTTCATGAATCGGAGTAAGCAGCTTCGGCTTCCTGGCAGACTTGAACGAAAGCACAGAACTCACGAAACTAAGCAGTCGAGAAGAGCCGCAGAACAATGTTCAATATGCCTATCCATCGTTTAGTTGGACGCTCTCTGGCTGCTCCTTCAGGATCACAGAGCCCGGAGTATGAAGCTCGATGCTCACCAACAACAACGAACGATCTGACCAAGTTGAGGTGCCGTCAAAAACTGCTCTCAACTTTGCAGTGAATGGTTCCACTTCTCTATGAGGCATATAGTTGACTGCTCGGTCATTAGGAACGCTTTCGAACACTAACTCTACGTGTCCAAGCAAAGGATACTGCCTTATGACTGTGCCGTACCGCTGCAGTAAGCCGTCATGTTGCGATAACCTTTTCACTAGCTTGCGCAGTCGAGTGAGAGTTGTGTTACGATTGTCTCCGAGTGATTGCTTATGTTCTTCTTTCCATGGTAGTGCTCATTCCAATATTGTAAAAAAGGGAATCGCCATCACTTGTGTACAAAGTGCAATTAACAAATCCCGTGAACACCAAATGAAGGCTAGTCTAATGCAACAGACCGAACAACTCAAAGTCATTTGGCTATCCAGCTTCCGTCATCACAGCTGTGTGTGAAACTTTTCTACAAAGATTAAAACGTTCAGAAAGAAAAACTGATGAGCAAGAAAAAGACAAAAGACCGTTTCACGTGATACCGTATGTACATAGGTTATCGCATAACCTGAAGAAAGCGGCCAACAGGCGCCAAGTTAACCTGGTATTTTCAGCTCCCCGTAAACTTTCAACACTGTGTAGTGCCATGAAAGGCCGTAAACCAATGCTGTGTACTACTAACCATGAAACAAAATTCACCAAGGGCACTTCTGATGTCGTTTATGAGATACCATTAAGTTGTGGAAGAGTGTACATCGGAAAAACTGGGTAATGTTTTAATGATAGGGCTAGGTAACATAAAAACAATGTAATAAATGGCTATGGCAGCCACCTAGCCACCCACTGTAAAAAATGCGCATGCACACCCATGTTCGGGGACACCAGTTTTTTTGACTTTTGGAAAATCCGAAAAAGAAAGAAAAATCGTGGAAGCTTACTTTATCAATAAAGCTGGAGATAAGTGGGTCAGCGCGGCGTCACTTAGTTTAACTACTCATGAGAGATGTTTTCTCGATAAACACCTGCTTATAGCAACACGCATACCCGCAATCTGTGATTATTTGTGGCGTTTTTTGTGACCAGGCGTTTTTGGTGGCATAGCTATAAGCGGTGAACTTTTCAATAAACATTCAGTTGGCAGTACAGCGCTAGTCCTGTTGTGTGTGTTCCTTGTTGTCGTTCGTTTTTTCGCGCTGCTTCTATTTATTCGCGTCTTTCGGGCGCTCGTTCGGCGGGCCCGGGGTCATAGGAGTCCCGGAATAAGGACCCTCCCCGTTTTTTTTTATTTTTGCACTTGAACAAACACATGTTTTCATTCATATCGTGTCTGTGATGACGGGTTTCTTGGTGGTCTATGTGGTGGCTGACGCTCACGCGTCACAGCAAGAGGGGACAGGGAAGGTCAGGTGCACCTGTTCCTTTGAGTTGACTCCCGAGTGGATTTCACTCTGGAGTCAACTTTGTGATAACCGATGGCAGTGGCTTATTTGCAGACGCCTTAAGATAACTGGGTAAATGTTTAGTCACCTCTGGCAGCCTTTCTTCCTGCTTTTATTTCTGTTCTGCTGACATCTGCGCGATAAGATCGAATCCCGGCCGCATTTTCGACGGAGGGGAAAACACTCGAGGACCATGCGCTTAGAGTTAGGTGCACGTAAAGAACCCCAGGAGTTCAAAATTTCCGGAACCCTCCACTACGGCGTCTCTCATGATCATATCGTGGTTTTTGGACGTTAAACCCCATCAATTATTATTATTATTATTATTATTATTATTATTATTATTATTATTATTATTATTATTATTATTATTATTATTATTGACTTCTACGCAATATAACTGCAAGAGCATTGATGGCGTGACTGAATTTTCGCGTCTCGTTTTTTTTTTCTTTTCTTTTCCTTGATGTGTGAACATGGGACCTGTAAACTTTAGGGAACATAAGTGCTTTGTCAGTTGTCGAATATACTTGTAATGTATGCACGATTCCAATTTGTATTATATTGTCGCAACGCGGAAAGAACAGGATGCAGGACCACGGTGCGACAAGGAAAGGCAAGGTCTGTATTGACAGATCACAAGAGCAGACGCGCCGACGTCGTCTTCCTCGGTGGTTGCGGCTCGGGCTCGTCACTTTGTCGTCCTTCCTGCCGGCTTTTAGTCGTGACAATCTTACTCGGGGAATACAGCGCAAAAAGGACGAGGACACAGGAACACAGTACACAGGACGGGCGCTGAATCGGATCGGCGCTCGTCCTGTTTACTGTTGCGAAATTGGAGTCGCGGCTCCCAGCGCTGCGAACCACCGGCGTGATCCGGGTAGCGTAGCCGGTGGGACCTCGAGTGGGTGACGTGCCCGAAGCATTCATCGTGACGAGTAGAAGAGAGAAAAATACTTTATATACAATATTTACATGGTGCGATCGAAATGACCAGACATAAACAGCTCCGGCGCTCTTCGGTGCGCCGCATTAAATCGGAAGGCTGGGGTCCACCCCCCACATTTTCCTCTCCACGCGGTGGCCAGGAGTCCTCCAATCCTGCAGGACTGGAAGTAGCATAATGACGACCACGCCCGTGCCTCCAAAAGTCAGTTGACGTCGGTTGGTTGAAGATTCCCCAGGAGGACCTTTCGGGGAAATGGCATCTCGTCGACGACGCACGAAGACAGGAGAGGCCAGAAAGTTGACATCGGCACTGTGTCAGCGAGCAGACACCTGCATAACTTCTTCGGGTATTGACAGCTCGTTCAAGACGCCCCTGGATAGGATGGGCTAAAGAAGAGGGAAAAATCTAGGGACTTTAGGATGGGCCATACAGCTGGCACCTGCACGGCGCCAGCGAGTGGACACTACCGGTGCGCAGATCGCTATTGTTTGTCCCCCCGCACCCTGCTCCGGAATGTTGCTCCCGGTTGCTGAGACGGGCGGGCGAACGACGACTCGCGTCGGGCAAGGCGAAGATTCCACGATTCTCGGTATCCGCCGCCTTTCGAAGGACGATGTCAAGGTGGTAATTGTGCGAGGCACAACAGTACTGTGTTCCTGTGTCATCGTCCTTTTTGCGCTGTATTCCCCGACTAAGCATGTACCCCCCCTCCCAAATCAAAGTCTCAGTCGTGACAATATTTTGCTGCGTTGTACTCGTATGAGTTGAAGGTCAGTGGACGCTTTCAAGCCAATTTTCGTGGCGTTTTGTTCGCTGCCCTCATCATTTTTTTACGCTGACGTTCAAAATGAAGAATTGAATTGCATTGGGTACACAGTGTTTGACGATGTTAATCAGTGTCAAGCAGAGCGATAAGATTCGAGAAATCAACTCTAAGAGAAGGGTCTCTCTCTACGTCTGCGTGGCAACTTTTGTGTGCGCACTCTAACGCTCTTGTTATCTGCAAAGTGATTGAGATTAAAAAGTTCATCGTCATAATGCATTTACATAAAAAGCCAGTTGCGGAGCCTGAGATTTTTTCGGGAAGGGGGGTTCAACCACACTTTATGTTTGTTCGTGTGTGCGTTTGTACGATGTGTGCGGCATATATGCACATGCAAAATTGAAGAATTTCGGGGAGTTGACCCTCCCCACGTTAACTTGCTATGCCAGTGGAAAAAAAATGCAGGACTCTTTTTTTTACGAGATATATTTACTCGGGGATGCAAGAACCTCGGCATCGACTAAATGGCCGACAGCCCTACCTACGGTGATTGTTCTTGCTCCCAGGCTATCATCACTTAGATGGTAAACATTTTTATTGATTGTCCTGCAGCTTGATGACCCGGGTTCCCACGTCGGGACGTTCAGTCCTTGCCTAGTCGCCGCTTTGCAAGTCTGCAGGACGCCCTAGATCTGGTCGGCGAGTTTTGAGCTGTGCAAAGCATTTTTCCGCCTTGTCGAAAGAACATCGGGATAAAAGCCTTTAGTATTTGCCTGATAATCCAAGAGCAGAGTATCATAGCCTCAAAACAATATTTTGAACCACAATCTGTTTGAACAGCCATCTGTGGCAATCTGTCCGGAGTTGTGGCTTTTTAGATTGAAAGGAAACATTCTCTTGAAGCACAACCAACCAATAAGCTCTCTTGGTTTCACTTAATGAGAGCAACATCAAGTCGAGAGTTGTGTAAGGCTGTGCATTAAGATGTGTCTGGAAAAGGACTATGGACTAATTGAACGACATGTGTAGCGCATAAAACGAGGTCTTAAAAGTTCGTCACTATTAGCACGGCCCTCTCAACTTTGATGGCACCTATTCAATCACTGTTGCAGCGTGCTGTCTCTACAACACTAGCCGGCAGCTGTTCAAGAGGCTGCGCAGCTTCTGTATGCGACCCGAGGCTGCGCGAAGGACGGCCCCCCAAGGTTGGTACTCAATGCACGTGATGGCACCTTAAAACCCTTTCAGCCCTGGATTTTTTTATTTTTGTCGGAGACATTTTTAGTACATATTTTTCTTATAGTTAGGACCTCAGAAGACCGCAAACAAAAAATTCAGTGGTGTAAGTATTTATGGATTTACAGACATGACATCAAATTAGGTCATCGTGGCCCTGGGGTCATGAAATTCCAAAAATGGCTAATTTATTCCTGCTTTTCACTAGAGTACACAAAATCTGAACCAACGTAGTATTTGGCATTGTGGACGCTCTTAAAACAACTTCAGGACTTCATCCCGAAAAAGCCGCCTTACCGCCTCAGCTTACCAGCCTCGGCGTCACCCATGACTTCGGTCAAGTTTCTTCTTCTTTACGGCTCAACACTTCCCAAAAATGCCACAACGTTGGTGTCGATCGCAGTGGGGATCGTTGAAGAAATACTTCCGCAAGAATTAGCAGCTTTGGTTTTGTTTTCGAGGTGCTAGGAGAAATTCAGTGTGGTGTCGTCAATTGACGACACCAGGGCCGAAAGGTTAATGCCCAGTGTTTAGAAACCTGAGTATTTGTACACTTGTGAGAGCAATAACCACGTGTGGCAAATCGGTTCGGCTGCAGAAATACCGTAATGGCGTGTACGGAAACTACTGTTGTGCGCAGGTCCAAAAATGCCAATGATCTGAAACATGCTTGGACATCAAAAAATGGCACTGATGCTATTATCTTCACAAAAGAGAAAAGGACTATTTGTACGATGCTGTCACCATTGCTTCCAAATGCTGATGTGCGAAAAGTTAGATAAACTTGTATTTAGTTTACAGAAGGAGGAGAGAGGCTGTATCGGGACCTCCTGTTCCAAGGCAATTATGATAATAAACACTTCATAGCAACAGTAGCGAAAGGTAGCAGTCAAGCGAAAAACAGCGGAAACATATACAAGTGATTACATAAATAGTACAGTTTTAACATATCACATCACAGCAAAGAAAAAAAATTGTAAAAAAAGACGAGCGATACAACAGTTTAATAACATGGCGGCAGAAGCATTGCTTCTTAACTAGCCCAACTAAGAACCATAGTTTATTAACCTTTATCCAAAATACACCGAACAACAAAGTGCACATTAAATAAAAAAAAACAACTAACTTTTCTGGTTGGACTGCGTGATGTAAGTACATTTTTAGCCCTTTTTCTTAAACTGGTGTAATGATCTTGTAGTTTTCATGATAAGTGGAAGAGTGTTCCATAGTGAAATAGAAGTGAATGTTAGTTTGCTTACCATAATTAGTACGAATTATGGGTAAAAGCATTGCTTAAGTTATCCTGCACGTGGAATTGGGAACCTCTGCAACTGTGGCGAAATGAAAAAAGTTGCCCTTATTATAAAGAATTCCCATGCTTGGCAGATTGAGTGATTGTACAGCAAGATTTTATTTCGTTTTTCGCAGTTTGTGACAGAAATTACGCAGCAGGTCTTTATCAGCTGTAGTGTTGAGGAAATCCTCAGCGAGTGTCGATATCAACTATCGTAGATCGTCCATCAGAAAGCGCGGTCATAGGTTGCCGTAGAAAGGTGACAACGGGCGACCGCCACAACGGGCGACCGCCACGGATATCATACAACGTGGCAACTTATTTGAACATCAGTGGCTATGCGTCACGTGTACCTTAGCCAGGATGTCAGACGTGACGTCAGTGGCAAAGCGGGAGTGCTGATCTTTGAGGTTCCGCCAGTTTCAGTTTATTGCTTTAAAAAAAAATGCCCCCCACCTCCTCGAAGGGAATCGTGAGGAAATGCGAATGCATTTCGCGCGCGCTTCACTCCATTTATATATGGTGGTTGTGGTTCAAAGAAGGAAAAGGCTCCTAATTTCTGCAGCCCGGTCGGGAGCACGGCGCAGCGCCTTTTTTTTGCTTTGTTTAATTTTTTTTCATATATAGCTCCGCCGAGCTCCCGCGATGCGAGCGCCCTCACGCACCAGAGCGCGCTCCTCTCCACTCACTCTCCGCTACTCCGCCCACCTGCTCCGGTTGCTAGGGGCGAGGATAAGCGCGCGCGCCCGCAGCTGTTACTGGGAGAGGGAGTGAGAGCGGAGAGATAACACCTGCCGGCGCGCGGACGCCGCCGCCGGCCAACGCCGGATGCCTGACATAGCCCGACTAAGAAATGCATTCGCATTTAAAAGTAGTACAAGATCAACAAATATACAGGCGAGGGTCCCAAAGTAAAACAACTGTAGTGGGACCCTCGGTTAATTATACAAGCATTCAGGGTAATAACTAACACTGCAAGTGAACGGGATTATTTGCAAAATCAAAACATATTAGATAAAACGTTAACATTCAGATCACTAAAACATGAAAAAGCGCAGCAAGAAGAACCCCAAGGTACAAGTAAAAAAGAAGAAAAAAAAGTCGATTTGACAACAGCCATGACATGCGTACACTTAGTGCAGGTAGTGATGCCTAAGGTCCTTTTTAAAAAGTGCGAGGGAAACACGAGATTCGATAGCTGTAGCCAAGTCATTCCAAAGTGAAATTGCAGTGAACGCAGATGTTTTTTGCCGTAATTACTGTGAACTGTGGGTAACAAAATATTGTTATTAGCTGCAAATCTCGTCAAGCTTTTATTCTGAAATAAATCATGTGACATGAATGGAAGCGTGAGGTTGCTGCGAAGCAGCTTGTGGAATAAGACGACTATGTTGAACTGGAACAAATAAGTAACAGGCAAGATATTGTAAGTGTGGAGTAACACAGATACATTGCATTGTATGGAACTAGCAGTGATGATGCGTACTGACTGATTTTGAATATGTTGAATTGATGACAAGTGACAAGCGTACGTGTTTCCCCATAAAACGGTGCCGTAGTTAATGTGACTATGAATGAAAGCAAAGTACAACGTGAGCAAAGCCTCACGAGAAAAAAAAAGGGGCGAGCTTTGATCAATGCACGGATGCCAGACGAAGTCTTATGCTTGAGATGGTGGAAGTGACAGCGAAATGCAAGGTTAGGGTCAAGATGTATGCCAAGAAAAGTGCCATCATCGCAAGCGGGTATAGAATGAGTCCCAAGTTTTAATTCGGGAGTAAATGTTAAGGGCCTTTGAGCAGTCTTAAACACCATATATTTTCTTTTCAAAGGATTAAGAACCAAGTAATTATTGCTACACCAATTCATAATGTTACTCAATGCAAGATTTAGCCGTGAAGTAAGAACAGTAATAGATTTATCGGATGAAGATATGGTAGTGTCATCGCCTATAAAATGCAATGATCGTGATTGGAGGAGTTAAGAAAATCCGGAAGATCATTAATATATAAAATGAAAAGCAAAGTAGCTATAACTGAGCCCTGTGGTACAGCCTGGTTAATGCATTTAGTTGCCGAAAATGTTTCCGCTACGTGTACTGCACATTGTCGGTCAAATAAATAGTTTTTTTAAGAATGTTAGCGCAGGACCGGTTATGCCGTAACATTCAAGTTTATTAAACAGCACTTGATGGTTAATCGTGTCAAAAGCTTTAGTGAAGTCTAAGAAAACACATCGTTCTAAATTTCCTGAATCCATGCATTTTTAATGTAGTCAGACAGCACAGCAAGATTAGTCGAACTTCCAGGGCGGAAACAAAATTGCTTATTCTTTAACAAATGGAACTTTGTTAGGTAGTTATTAAGACGTTTAACAAATAATTTCTCAATGAGAAATTGAGAAATGAGAAACTCTGATTGGACCAGAGAGCTTGGCTTACAGTGCCTCCGTTACGAAATTCGACAATATGGCGGACAGAGTAGCTCCCTGACTTGAAGTGTCCTGTTGGATGTTTACGTGACCTTCAACACGTGTTGAACAACCTGAGAGTCACGTGAACCATTTCACGTGACTCTGACACGTGAATTCATGCAAAGCAGTGGCGTTTTATTAGAAATATATGGGCACTCGGCGTGTTTTTGCAGTTACCGCCAGTGTGCCGTTGCGTATATGTTATATATGTGTTAATAAAGAAATGGCAACACATGAGGGCGACGAACTCCATATCTAAAAGAGAGTTCGCGGAGCTCACAAATCTATAACAAGAGGCAAGTCCATGACATAAGGAGCTACAACGTCAAAGCGATAGAAAAAACAGCAGTGAAAAACGGCACCCGCGTTAAAACTGCGAAAAAGAGACTTTGTATGGGAAGAAACAAAATGCGTGCTTTCAAGGACAAACAGGGAAACATTATCAACAACTTCAGTGACATTGTTCGCGTGGCAGAGGAATTCTACGTGAAAATAAGTCATCCAACCTCGAATGGAGGTAACGACGGGAAAGATACGGAAGTGCCATATGTAACTACCGACGAGTTTAGAAATTCCATCCGTGATATGCCACGCGGAAAAGCAGCTGGCGATGACGGAATAACAGTAGATCTAGTTAAGGACGGAGGAGAATATCCTTAGAAGAAACTAGCTATGCTTTATACTGAGTATATCACGACGGCAACGGTTCGAGCGAGCTGGAAAAATGCCAACATTATACATAAGAAAGGAGACATCAAAAACTTAAAGAACTATAGGCCCATCAGCTTACTTTCGGTTATATACAAAATATTTACGAAACATCTCAAACATGATAAGAGAAACACTTGACTTCAACCAACCCAAAGAACAAGCTGGGTTCAGGAAAGGCTATTCTACAATGGTTCACATTCATGTAATAAATGAGGTAGTGGAGAAAGCTGCTGAATACAACAAACCCATTTACTTAACCTTCATAGAATTCGAAAAGGCATTCGACTCAGTAGAGTTATCTGCAGATTTAAAAGCACCAAGACGACAAAGAGTACCTAAATCCTATGTCAATACTTTAGCCGACATATACGAAGACTCCTCAGCTACCTTAATTCTTCACAAGAAAGGCGATACAATTGCGATGAACAAAGGAGTAAGATGTAACGCTCCTAATTAAAAGAACAGAACAGCATTAAAACTTGTCTATGGAACTGGCGTCCATCTTGTTCCCTTGATTTACAACTTTTTTCTCCTTTTCTCTCGTGTCCTGGCTCTCGGGCTTCATCTTCTGTCCAAAGGCCCATACCGCTTTACCCTTCCCGGTTTCTTTTAATTACCCTCCTGGGGTTTGAAGACATTTCCAATTGGAGCACAATCAACTGATCCACGTTCACCAGTGTACCAGATAGTCTTCAAAATTACGTTCTGGGTGGCTGTCTTTGTCACGGAGTAAGGACCATAAAATGTGGCACTGGTATTTCTTATTCCTTTCCTCACTAGTACGAGGTCGGTGACTTGAATGTCTGGCATGTCTGATCGATGTCTCTTGTCGAAATTCTTTTTCATTCGTTTTCGGTACCTCTCCACCTGTGATGTTTGTTGCCTCTCCTCGACGATCTTGAGATTTTCCAAGAGTCCCTACTCACGGTCTGCCTGCGGAATGGGGGTTTCTCCTGAAGAAGCGTACTATGGACTGCACCCCAAGCCACTTGTGTAGGATCGATTATGATGCTTTACGGCTGCTTCTAGAGAGCATTTCCATCCTCCAGGAAAACTATCGTACATCTTGATGTACTGTTTCACGTCCCGTATGGCACGTTCTGCAAGCCCATTCGCCGCGGGATGGTATGGCGCACAGAACTTGATCGATATATTGTGATCTTGAGCCCATCTTGCTAGCTTTTCACTCTTGAACGCGGGGCCGTTATCACATACGATTGTCCGCGTAGTCCTAAACATGTCTCTTTCGAGGAGGGTTATAACGCTATTTGCATCTTCTTTTCCTGCTCGTGCGGCGACCATCCTGGTGCATTCATCTATGGCCAGAAGAAAAGCTTGCGTTTTTCTGACTCCTTCCCGTTCCTTATTTAGTTCGGCGATATCCAGGTGTACTGCTTCAAAAGGCACGTTTGAGTGGCAAGGTTAGTATCATGGTGTCCGTAGGCTGTTTATACTTGACTTTGTGTACTTGACAAACGTGGCATGAACGAACGTACTGACTGACGTCTTTCTTCATGTGAGGCAACGTAAATCTCTTGACCAACTTGTTGTAGATGCACCAAAATCCGTCGTGTCCTCCAGATTGTGGGCTATCGTGGTACAAATAAAGCACTCTGCAAACAAGTGTTGGTGGGACTTGATACCGACCTTCAGTAAAAACCAGTTGTTCGGAGCCTTCCCACAGCTTCACTTCATTGATTGCTTCGGACTGTTCGGCGTTGTTTTGTGCCGTCAACCTTGACAGAGCATCAGCATCGGTTAAAAGTGGTCCTGGTCGGTGCGAGATGGTAAAGTCGAATTGCTGCAAGTAATTCACCCATCTGACGATACGTCCTTTATTTTGGGTCATATTCAAGAGATGAGTGATGGCCTGGTGATCGGTGAACAAAGTGAACTTCGTACCTTCCAGATACGTACGGAAGTACTTAACGGCCTTGAGAACAGCCAGTGCTTCTTTTTCAGTGGTAGTGTAGTTAATTTCACACGCCATGGAGGTGTAACTGCAGTAACCTACTACGTGTCGCTTTTCTCGGCCGGATGCATGAATACATTTTTGATACAACAATGCACCAGTCCCATAATGTGAGGCGTCCGTGTTCAATTCGAAGGGTAAAGGCGCACCAAGTCACGGTAGGCTCTTTCACATTCATCATTCCATTCAAAGGGATCTTCTTTCTGCGTTAAGCGCGTGAGGCATCTAGTTTTGACAGCAAAGTCCTTTATGAAAGATCGAAAATGTCCTGCCAATCCCAAGAACACACGCAGGGAGTGGACATCATATGGTTTCTTCAGCTGTGAGATCTTCTCGGCGGACTCTTGCTTCGTGCTTTTGGTGCTCCCATCGAAGACTCTTCCAAGAAACACAACTTTCCGTTGAAAGAATGCACTTTTCTTAAAATTAACCTTGAGATGTGCCAAGCTCAAGGCATTTAACACCTGAGACAGATGATCCTGATGCTCAGCCTCTGTTTTGGAGAAGGATATAATGTCGTCTATGTACACATTGCAAAAAACACCAAGGAATGGCTTTAGAAGCCGTTCATGATCTTCTGGAACCACGCTGGCGTGTTTTTCCAGCCGAAAGGAAGCCGGTTGTACTCGTAGAGATAGAATGGCGCGATAAAAGTGGTGTACATTTTTGTTTCTTCGGTTAGTGGAATCTGCCAGAAACCGTTGCACGAATCGATGCGGGAAAAATGTCGGCAACCACCTGTCTCATCTATAATTGTGTCAATCTTCGGCATGGGAAATGGCATGAGTTCCGTCTGACGATTGAGAACCCTGTAGTCCAGGGGTCTCATACACGCGGCCCGCGATACTTTCGCGTGCGGCCCGTGATCCTTTCGCGTGCAGCCCGCGGCCCGCATATCGCTATGTTCGTCCCATAAGTAAGTTCGTGAGCTTCACAGGCATGACTGGTCTAAAGCATTGTTTTCGTGAGGCGCCTCATGTGGTCACCATATGTCGAAGCGTAACCGTGAAACAAAAACAGTATTTCAGAATCAGCGTCCAGATTTTACTCATTTTGGAGATCGGTATTCACATATTGTTGGATTTCCGGAATCCTGGCCCCAAATCTTCTTCAGAAATGACCCGTACATGAGATATGGGAAATGTTTTGTTTTAAATTGTAGTGTTTGCTGACAATGTGTATGAACCGTCCCCGCCCCCCGCTTTTGCATTCTTCCCTGACCCGGCCCTTGCGGGACTAAATTCTGCGACTGCGGCCCGCTGCCTGATACGAGTTTGAGACCCCTGCTGTAGTCGGTGCACAATCTGAAGGTTCCGTCTTCCTTCGGTGCAATCGTTATGGGAGAAGCGAAGGGTGATAGCGATGGTCGTATGATATTGGCATCTAGCATCTCCTGCAGCTCTTTCTTTAGCCACATCTTTCGCTCTCTTGACATATTGTGAGGTGATTTTTGGATGACGGTCTTGTCACCTAGTTCGAAAGGAACCTGGTGAGACTTCATCGCCTGAGGATAGCTTGCAATCCACACAAGCTCAGGGTAGGTCGTTGCGATATCCTCCGCGCACTTGACAACTCGTAGGTTATCTTGTCTATACTCTCATTTGTCTCGTTCCTTAAAACTCCTTCGACTAGAACTACATCGTCCCAGTATACGTTGATCTTTAGTTTCTTCATATCTGGTCTTGACAGCAAAAAGTCGTACGTCACACCCTCTATCGCCAACACTTCGCTCTCTATTTTATGATCCTGGAACTCGACGTTTACAGAGGCCCACTGATCATGCAACGTCACTTTTCCATCGTAGCCTTGTACCCGTAAGACTCTTGGACTACGCAAGCTTGGCTATTATTATAGACACAGAATCACCGCTGTCTACCAGAGCCATCATATGTTTGTTTCGTACTTTGACGGGAATGTGAAGCAGGCTAGAGCAGTTTAAATAAACAGTCTCACTTGGAGTCATCGGTTGGGACTGATCACCCTTGTTCACTAGTTTTTTTTTTGTCGTCGAATCCTCCTGAGCGTCAGTGTCGATGTCATTCACTCGACCCCTTGGAACGCGCTAAGTCAAGTTAGCCGTGCTACTTGCAAGGTGGCTTGGTTCCCGCTGATCGCGGCTTGACCAGTCTGCTTTACTCCGGCTGAAAAAGCTGTTTGAGTGAGTGGTTATGCTTTTTTTCAGAAGCAGATGGTATGTTCTGAAGACACTCGAAGAGCCCACCTAGAGTTTTGGGTGAATGTATTTGCACTTGCTTCAGCACTTCAGTGTGTAACCCATGCATTATTAGGGCTACTACGGCCGAAGAAGGAAGCATAGGCTCAGTCAGCTTTAAAAGACGGCGTTTCTCAAAGAAATACTTGACAAGGGAGCTTTGCTCGGCTTTGAAATTGAGCGCAGTGTTCGATCTTTGTACTGGATTTCTTCGGAATGTAGTAAAAAATTTTTGCTTCCACTGGCTCCAAGAGTCGTCACTGTCTTCCATAATGCGTACCTCATACCGCTTTCGCGCAACGCCTCTCAAGTAACCGCGCATGCTGGTAATTTTATCCTCATCAGAGAACCATTTGTTTTTCCCAGCGGCATATTCGTAGAACTCAAGCCAACATTCTGAACTTCAACACACACTGTCGAAGGCATCAGGTTCTACAAATTTAGTTACCGGTTTCTCAGCATTTAGAGAGCGTATAAGCGATGTCACTATTTGGTTCTGTTGAACAATTCGCTCCTGTTGCAGCTGAGGAACTTTGAAAACTAGGCTGACCTCTTCCGACGAAGACCGCGATCCTGAGTCTTTCCGGTGCATCGGTTCTGTAGTGGGAGAGAGTACACCCGATGACGGCAGCCAGTCGAATCCCCTGCGGAGCCTCCCGAGCTCCGGTTTATTCCCATTAGCCAAGACCCACCAGCGCCAGCGCCATCTCCAACGCCATCTCCAAGACTTCACGGACACTACATCCCCCCCTTCTTCAGGCAACTAGCGCACACACAGGGATGCACAATGGAGCTGATCACAAGATGAGTCTTCTTGGCGGTTTTATGATGCGACCAAACCTTGACCTCCTTACAGGGCGATCTGAGGAAGGCGGTCCCGTCTCTGATGTAGTCTCATCGGACCCAGGCGGACTCGCCGTTGGCGTCAAGGATACATATGACTTGTTCGGATGTGCACCTTGTCCCGCATTCTGTGGCGTGAACTCTGGAACCAGTGGTAGTGGCTGGTTGTCAGTGTCTGCTTGTTCTGACGGCCCCAGTGCAAGCGGTGCCTTTCCATTTCTTGGAACAAGATGTCTTCGGTTGCGTTGAATGACGCCTTTCGCAGTTTCAACCACGTATGAGCGTGGACGTTGAGCGGGTGACAAGACAATGGCAGGGCACTTCATATCACTGA
The DNA here is from genome assembly GCA_030522465.1 of Rhipicephalus appendiculatus. Lineage (NCBI taxonomy): Eukaryota > Metazoa > Arthropoda > Arachnida > Ixodida > Ixodidae > Rhipicephalus > Rhipicephalus appendiculatus. The sequence goes on along the minus strand of JALIZH010022266.1, from coordinate 45,622 downwards.
CCCAAACTTCCTCTCCTGCCTCTATTCGGCGAGGAGGAGAAGCTGCATGCCTCCTGTTATAGTCCTCCGCTTGTTTTCTCCAGGCGGCTTCATCGAGCTGGTCGAATACTGAGGCATCGGGCCAAGCAGGCTGGAGCTGCTTTCCAGTCTTTGGGACACGAGTGCGGAGGCGCCTGCGCAAGAGAAGCTGTGCAGGGCTCAAACCGTTGATGCACGGCGTGTCTCGGTACGACAGCAAGGCCAAGTAGGGATCTTCAGTTTTTTTAGAAGGTCCTTGACCGTCCGCACCATACGTTCCACTTCTGCATTGGATTGCGGGAAGCCGGGACTGCTTGTAACGTGACGGAAGCCGTAGGTCCTAGAAAAGTCAGCAAATTCCTTCGCTGCAAATTGTGGCCCGTTATCACTGCGAACCTCCCTTGGGATGCCGTAACGTGCGAAGACGCTTTTGATGGCAGATATGACGGTGGGTGTTTTAGATGCGAAGCAGCTATTTGACTAGCCTGTGTAACGCTGTCCCTCCGTAAGTCCGTACGAACGCGCCGCAACGCGCTCCCCTCGCCGCAGGTGTTGGGGCGGTGCCAAATAGGTCAGGCCGCAGGTGCGCGTTGACGTCACGCTCCCCTCGCAGTGAGCGCTGACGTCACTCTCTCTCTCTCGCCTGCCGCGCCCTCGCCGCAGCGGCCGCAGCTGCCGCCTCGTCCGTTCGCCCGCAACACCTGCCGCGTTAGCGCCGTTCAACCCGTGACGCCACCCGTGCGCAACGCTGCTGCTTCGCATGCCATCAGGGTTCCCTTTGGGAAGATGCACCTACTTTTGTTTGTAGAGCGCAGGCTCAGGACCTCTGGGAAACGAAATCGGCAGTCTACGATGAGCACGTAGTCTCCGCCGTTGAGATGAAACAGGTCAATACCGATGACCTCCCAAGGTTCTGTTGGAGTCTCACTAACAACCATAAGCTCTGAGCGTTGAACTCTGGTCTCAGCACATTTAGAGCAGTTCATCACCATAGTCTCGATTTGGGAATTTATGGCAGGCCACCAAACAGATTCCCTAGCTAGAGACTTGCAACGGCCTATTCCTTGATGGCCGTCGTGAAGAAGCTGCAATATGGGCTGCTGGTATGGTGCCGGAAACACAACGCGAACACCCTTCAGAAGTAGATCTTCACCGATGCTGAGATCGCCTCGGTACTGCCAGTACTTCCTTACGTGTGTCGGCACACGAGTGAGACTTCCTGGGCCAGCCTTTCGTGCAGTACTGGAGGAGCAAATGACATTCCGCGTCACTAGCTTGTGCCTGACGAAGCTTGTGAAAGTGTGCTGACAGGGTATCTGGCAGAGCGCGAATAGTCTCCTGGGCAAAGAGCTCGGTGTTGTCAGCTTGTCTTGGAGTAGACTCCAGGCTTGAAACTTGTCTTGTAGGCGAGCGCGAGAGCGTGTCAGCCGTGGCCAATTGTTTTCCAGGTACGTAGAGCACTTGGTAGCAGAAGCGCATCAGCTTCAAGCGGAAACGCTGAATTCTGGGTGGCAACATGTCCACTGTGATGTTATTTTCGGGTTCAGGATTCGCTCCAGAAAGAACCAGACTAGGTGAACGAGCACACGTTGGACTTATTTACACATGCAAAAGGACTTAACGAATAGAAGAACACGGTCACACTTGCTATCCTGTCCGCTACGCGCGAAAGTCAAACATTGTCCTACTGTTTGGTGTAGCTGACGAGGTCGCCGGGTCGAAGGCCTCGACCGTCCGATGCCGTTGCTCAGTGGGTGCTGTGGGCGCGTGGAGTCGCGGTCATTGAACCAGGAGTTCCGCCCACGGGAACTGCTCCGGCAGATGTAGTCGGCCTCCTCATGCTCGCGGGCCGAATCCCGAGTACGCCCGTCGGCACACAGCAGCGAGGCTTGGCCCGCCCTCGTGCCCGGTCCCTTGCCCGATCTTCTCCTGGCGGAACAGGCAGGAGCGCTTCCGTTACGCTGAGGTGACAGGACGTAGCGCTGCGGGTTCTCCCATGGACCTGACGCCCAGCGAAGGAGACAGCCTTGGAACCCGGTCATCGCGTACGGCTCACGCACTGCCCCGCCCTCTCGAGCCACGCCGCGCATCAGATCCTCATCCTCTTCGCCATCGCACGGCACAGCCACCGCACGGCACATACACGGTTCGCCCCCCGCACGGCGCACACATTCAACAAGCCGCACTGGTCGTCACACGCGTCGCCACCGCACGGCGCACTGTTTTGTTCTTGCATGTTCCTAACCCGTGCAACCACATATCATCACATCCACATCCATAGAGCCGAGCAATGCCACGAAAGGTTGATGATCTGTTTCAATGTAGAATTGAAGACCACGGACGAACTCCTCGAATCGTTGCACTGCCCATGTGACAGCCAAGGCCTCTTTCTCAGTCTGGCTGTAACGTTGCTCAATGGACGTCAGCGACCTTGAAGCAAAGGCAACCGCTCGGCGTTGGCCACTGGGTTATTCTTGTAACAATACGGCTCCCAACCCGAAAGAGCTTGCGTCGGCGGACACAGTCGTCTTGTAGGCAGTGATGTAGCGCGCAACGCAGAGGTCAGAACACAACAACTGCTTGAGACTTTCGAAGGCAGTCTGCTGATCAGGTCCCCATGTCCAATGGGAATCTTTGCAAAGCAGAGCGCGAATTGGGGCCGTTGTCTCCGAGACATGTGGCAGGAAGCCTCCCACATGGTTGACAAACCGAAGTAGACGACGAACTGCGGAGACATCTTCGGGAGGTGGCATATGCTGGATCGCTGCAATCTTATCCGGATCCGGTGAGATGCCTTGAGCGCCTATGATCACGCCCAAAAACTCCACGCTGCTACCCCAAAGCAGCACTTCTCCCGATTCAGTGTGATGCCTGCCTTTTTTAGCCGAGCAAGAACTTGCTTCAGACGCTGGTTGTGCTCTTTGCGTGTCTTGCCGAAAAGAAGGATATCATCAATCATATTGACAACTCCCGCCTGGCCTTCACGAATCCGAGACATCTGGTGTTGGAACTCGGGCGCAGATGCTACCCCGAACGGTAGGCGGCGAAAGCAGTGACGCCCAAACGGATTTATGAACGTTGTGTATTCTTGCGACTCGAGGGATAGCTTGACTTGATGAAAACTCGAGAGAGAGAGAGAGAAAACTTTTTATTTTCATTGAGAAATGTCGGGTGGGGCTCTCAGTCCAGAGCTCCAACAGCAGCTGCCACGTCCCGTGCCCGACGGACCAGCGCCCGCTGGCCACTCGGGCTTTCGTCACGCAGCATGGCCTCCCAGTCTTGCAGGGTTGGCATAGGGGAGGAGATGGGAGAACGCCTGGCAGGCGGACGCTGACATTCCAGCGTTACGTGAAATAATGAGGTGGCGTCTAGTTTTGAAAAAACGGTAGCCTCCCCCAGCATTCCAAGGCATTGGTCGACCGTCGGGAAGATGTGACGCTCACGAAGGATGACTTTGTTGAGACGCGTCAAGTCGACGCAGAGCCTATAGGCACCCGACACTGACCAGGGGGCGCGATGGAGCTCTTCTGGGACGCCTAAGAATTGACGGCACCGACCGCCAGGGATACCAAAAAAATGAAACGCTCGCTGAACACATAGACGCGCTCAAGTGTCTCCCTTTTGGGCATGTTTTCAACGAACGCTTTCTCAGTGCGTCCGTAATCACCCGTGACCGCCCTCCCCCCATTTAAAAAAAAGTGCACATGTGCCCTGGCGGGTCCGTTTTTGCTGCGTCTACTCGCCAGGCCAGCTAGGCTATGTAGTGGAGCGCCTATTTTATGCTGCGTCTACTCGCTAGGCTGTGTGTTCTGGCGCTACCGTCGGATCTCATAAACTGCATTGCCGGGTGCCTATACTTGCCAGACGCCTTGGGTACGACGACCAATCCAGAACACCACTCTGTTGGCGCTTTGACGCGACAAATTACTCCACCAGCTTCCAGTTTATCTAATTCTGCTTTTACGGCACCGTGCAGAGGTAGAGGAAGACGGCGAGCGACGCTCAATAAAAATGGCACGGCGTCTGGTTGAAGCCGAATGGTATACTCCTCTGGCAGCGTCCCAAGCCCACGGAAAAAGCTGGGATCTAGATGCAGATTGCTGGATGATGCTTGTTCTTCGGACAGGACATCCAAAAACTTCCAGACGCCCAGGGCTTGAATAGCCGGAAAACCAAGCAGCGGTACCGACTTGGTGGCGAGAACATAGAGCAGCTGTTTGGTAGATCGCCCCTTCCAGGATAGAGTAGCACTGAAAGTACCCAAAACAGAGATGGGCTGGTTTCCAGGACCTTTGAGCTCTCCTTCTGGTTGTTGTAACCTTGTGGGTAAACCAGGGAATGAGCTGGGGACCGCAGAAACCTCGGCACCCGAGTCCACCTTGTACGAAACAGAGTGCCCGTTCACGAGCACGTCGATGAACTTGGCGTTCCGATGCTTTTCAGTCGCAGCACTAAGCTCGATAGAACTGGCAGCGGGCTTCCGTTGCTGCTTGTTGGCCAATATTCTTTTCTCCTTTTGACACACACCCTCGAAGTGCCCACATTTGCGACAGTAATTGCAAACTGCGCGACGAGCCAGGCAGTCGGAATGCGCATGTGAAGCGTGACCACAAAAACCGCTGGTGTTGTTCTGCCTTGTAGCTGATGCTTGCTTTTGTCGACGAATGCCCGCGGCGTCAACTTCCAGCTGAGGGGCGTTTTCCCGCAAACGTTGTTGGCGTTCCTTTTCGGCGTCTCGGTCTTCACGAGCTAAGTGAGCGCTTCTTGCAATGTTAACTTCGGGTTGCGGCAAAGCTGGTCCGAGAGCTTCCGATTTTGCAAACCAACAATAAAGCGGTCCCGAACAAGTCTTTCTTCGACGCTACTTGCGCTGTAGTTGCAGCGTTTAACCATTGTACGCAGAGCCGTGAAAAAGGCGTCGATGGACTCAGCGGGCTTTTGAACGCGGCTATAGTGAACTAGAACATGTAAACGCGGCGATGGAAACGCGCAGATTATGAAGTTCGTTCGGCGGATGAACAAAGTGATCGCCGAAGGCCTTCTTTAAAACTGATAAGTCCTGAAGGGCGGCGTCTCCAAGTGGCGTGGACGCTAACACGATTCTTGCTTGAGGGCCCATTCAGTACAGCATGGAACGCACTTGCACCTGCTGATCTGCAGCATATAGTCCCGTGGCGTAGTAGTCTTCGTACTGTAGAAGCCACGTTGGCCAGGATCCGGGATTTTTGAAATCGAACGGTGGCAGTGGACGCAGCTGAGCATGTCCTGCTGAATATGGTGGAGCGGCTGCGTTGGACCCAGAAGGCGAGCTCACCGTGGGTGAAGACGTCGCAGCGTTGATGTCGTTCATGGCTTGGCGAAGATACCGACGCTTTAGCGATTGACACAGTTGAGCGCAGCTGAATTCGAAGTGCGACGCTGCCTAGTCGGTATCAAGACCATCTGCATCCCACTTCTGACACCATGTAGTGGGAGAGAGTACACCCGACGACGGTAGCCAGTCGAATCCCCTGCGGAGACTCCCGAGCTCCGGTTTATTCCCATTAGCCAAGACCCACCAGCGCCAGCGCCATCTCCAAGACTTCACGGACACTACAGGTTTAAGAACTAGGTCGTTGATGGTTTCTAGACGCAAGTTCACTTTCACCGAACCTTTCCATGGTAGTTCAGTAGTGTCCACAGCTGCCTTTTCCACAACCAGATTAACCAGTTCTTCCGAGTTGAGCTCACGAGGTAGTCCCACCGCTGCTTCATCCTGAACTTCGTACTTGGAAAAGATGATCTTCTCCGCGGAGGTCTCGTCAAAAGAAGAACGTCACCCACATGTTGGCTTCGATTGTCGGCTGCGCCAAAATAATGTAATGTCCCTAATTAAAAGAACAGAACAGCATTAAAGCTTCACTACGGAACTGGCGTCCATCTTGTTCCCTTTATTTACAGCTTTGTTCTCCTTTTCTCTCCTGCCCTGTCTCTCGTGCTTCATCTTCTGTCCAAAGGCCCATACCGCTTCATAAGACAAGGAGATAGTATATGCCCAATGTTGTTCACTGCGACTGGGAGGAAACAGGAATCAGGGTTGACGGAGAATGGCTTAACAACCTACGATTTGCAGACGACATCGTGCTCTTCAGTAACGATAGCAACGAATTGCAAAAAATGATTGAGGAATTAAACAGAGAAAGTATTTAGGTACACTCTTAAGAAAAAAGTTGTAGTGCTTACTAACTTCGGTTTACTAACTGCTTGTCACATATGTTTCAACTAGAGCTGTGCGCCGCCGCGCCGCGCCGCCGCCGCTGTCTGTTTTTGCTCACGCCGATCGCGCCGCCGCCAGAACTTTCAGAGTGACCGCGCCGCCGCCGCCGCCGCCGCGCAATAACTTCGGCGCGCCGCCGGTAGCCTTTCGTTTTAACCCGAACGGGGAACCGGGGCTTAAAATACATCACTTCACTTGGCAAGCTTTTCTCGATGTGTCGGTGTAATGGACTCTCCATTCAGCCGCCGCTGATTGGAGGAAGCTCGGCCAGCAGCATGCCCCCCTCTTTCCGATTCTTCCTCTTCAACGTAAATATTACGTCACGAAGTTTCATAACTCTTGACTCAAATTGGAGGAACGGAATGTGCTTGAACCATAGAGGGAAAATATAGTCGAGAGCACGCCTAGCATCCATAAGTTAACCTCCTCCGAAGCCACTACCGCTTCGGGCTCGTGTCACAATTCCCATCATGTTCTTGTTTGTTTTCCTTTTTCATGGTGATCTTATGTGTAAATAAAAGAAAATTCACGAGCGAACGGCTCACGTCCACAGACCAAGCTCGTCCGACGCCCCTCCCCCCCTCGTGCTCCAAGCTCTAGTGAAAGTTTCGAGCATGCTCCTGTTTCATTTTTTATGGCTGGGGAGTTATTCTCGATGGGTCCCCCCTAGTGAACTGTCAATTTCGGCCGCAGCTGATTGGCTGGAGTTCAGTGACCAGTGCGCTACCTGTTTCCGGATCATGCTCCGGAACGTCATTTTGATGCCACAAAGCTTTCACAACTCTCGACACTAATGAGAGGGACGAAATGTGCTTCAACGCAACGAACGCAGCGCCCAGACATCCACTTTGGGCGTACATCTCGGAGGCTGTGCACTCATAAAAAAAATTAGCACTCATAAAAAAAAAAGTAGACATAGTATGCTAATTTGATGTACGCAATGAATAATTTGGAACAATATTTTTCATGCTGATGTAGGTAGAAACGATAAGAACCGTTTACATGCCTACTTCGTCGTTCTCTTTTGTGTGGTTGTACGTAAATTTACAAACTTCGCATATTTCGTGTAATGCGAGACAACAGCAAGTCACCGGCGAGGTCCATTTCTTCTCTCAGATTTTTTTCTAACCTTGTGGACTTCTGGTCTGGCGTACGATGCGTGGTCGTGCAAGACAGCCTTAATCCACTGTAGTGAATAATAAATGAAGAAATCGCTCATTCGCTTGCCCAAAACAGCTAGCCAGATGGCTTTTTGCACATAAATAATACTACTACTACTACTACTACTAATAATAATAATAATAATTATTATTAGTATTAGTATTATTATTATAGTAATATTAATAATAACCGCTATCATTACCGTCATGAGGGGCGCGGATATACAGTTGTCATGGGCGCCGTTCTATCTAGTTACGCCACCGTCTGAACATAATCGCCAACTGAAGATCAACGACTGTCTTGATATGTGTGGTGCCGTGTGGCATCGCTGTAAGCGGGCTCAAAGAAAACATCGCGCGCCTTCACCAGCTCTTCCTGAAAGTGAATACAGGAATATTGCTGCATCATTTTCGACTGACCCAAATCCTCCATTGACGTTATCCACTGAAAAGAACTTAATCGAAGTTCATGTGGACGGTATTTCTTTGACGGCTTTAGTCGATACTGGAGCTCACTTGTCCATAATCAGTGCCGATCTTTGTCGCCGACTCAAAAAAGTACTCACGCCTGCTACAACGAAAGCCGTACGCGTCGCTGATGGTGCAGCTGTTGCCGTCATTGGAATGTGTACCGCTCGTATTAGCATTGTCGGCCGCCACGTTCCCGTTTTATTTACGGTGCCGAACCATTTTCCTCACGACCTCATTCTCGGGATGGACTTCCTTTCGACGCATTCTGCCCTGATCGACTGTTCCGCCGGTACTCTTTGCCTCGAACTTCCTCTTGTTCCAGATACTCGCCCCGAACTCCCGAACACCCTCTGTACCACAGACTTCCTCCGTCTACCACCTAAAGCCCTAACATTCGTCGAATTGGCCACAGCTTCACCCGTGCTTGACGGCGACTACGTCATCACGCCTACACTCTTAGAACAAAGGGAGTGCCTTTACGCCCTTTGCGAGAGTTTTGGCTTGTCCCGCAGGGCACTCCTTTTTCCGGGGTGAAACTACTCTCTTTAGAGAGAGAGAGTGATCCAACGCCCTCTCATGGAGTACAGCACTCCGTCTGCGATAGAGTGAAGGCACTCCCACCGAGGGAGTAAAGCTGGCAAATTGAAATAGCTCTGGTATAAAATTAATCAAGCGCAAAAAAGAAAGACAAATACATACACGCACACATCCACGCAACGACAACACGTAGAGCGCTCGCGACTACAACACGTAGATTAAACAGAACCTTCCCGATGTCTTGACGGGAGATGTTAATGAAGGCGTGATGTTTGGAAGCGTTTCGCTACACTGCCAGTCGAATACTCGCTCCAATCCACGCCTGCAGGCAGAAAACCTGTTCAAATTACGGCGCTGCTAGTCAATTCGTTATGTGACTACGCAGCGGGCTCCCAGAGAAAGCAACACAATAGCCTTGACGTGGCTTTTGCAAGATTCTAGGTCATACAGCTTGCAGCGCTTACGCGTGGCGTGCTGTTAATAGGCGGCCCTAAAGCCGCTGCAAAAATTTTTTTCGGCACTGTAAGAGCGTCTGGTGGATTAATTTCAATAATACTTATAACTCTGGGGATAATTAGAAGACATACATCAGTGCGTACATACATATACATATCATACACGACACTGGATTCGAACCACTGACCACACTCACCGAGAGCAAACACGCTAACCACTACACCACAGAGCCACCGCATGCTGCGATCAGTTTTCTCAAGCATATGTATTCACAAAGTGGTTTGAAAAAAAAAAAGGGAGGAGCTTGCAACTTGTGTTCTTGCATCGTCAGCGTGTATTGTGCCTGCATTAAGTTCGTAAATAGATTACGCGGCGTCATGAACTCGCGGAGACCTCCGTTAGCACCTTGAGCTCCGACTTGGGTTCGTCGTCTGTCGTGCCGCAAGCAAAATGATAAACGTGTGTCCTTTTGAGTGTTCACCCTATGTTGCGGATGTCTTTCTCGCCCAAAATTCGCAGATACCAGCGTGACAAGTACCTTGAGGTAGCGAAACTCACGTATGTGTATTCTACGAGCGTGTGCTGTTGAGTGATTTTGGTCATTTTTGCCGCGAGCCGCAAGTGTTTTCAGTGGCACCAGTGCGTTCTCAGCTGTTCGTAGACCATGTGCTATGGCATCTCATGGTTACATAAGTCAATGCCTGAGTTACAAGGGTATTTTAGCGTGCACATATACAACCTTGTGTATTTATTGCGCGCGTACGTACTGTTGCGGGCTGCACGCCGGGTCAGCGGCACCTTCCGAGCAGTTAGACGAATATTTCCACCATAAGCACTTAACGCTCGCTGAGGCGCGATATACAGTGCTTCTCAATTAGTCATAGTCAGTATTTAATTACTTTTATACACGGAGACTAGCTACCCTTTCACTAAATAACCTTTACTCTTCAGTGTCGCGCGCCGTTATAATGAACGTCGTAGGCGTGCACCAAGCTCCACTAATTCGCGAGTGACATGTCTCCCTAAAAATAACAAGATAATACTGTTGCACTTCTCTGTTGCGAACGTCCGCGTGTATTTGGTGGTCCTCCTGAAGGAATTGTGCAGTATTTGCTAGAAAAATGGCGCAATTGTATGCCTCAGTGACACAGCTGTTCTTCTGAAAATAACGTTTATTTTGTATTTCGTAGGATATCTTTTGTCACAGCAGGCCACAAGTGGGTGCCCCGAGCACTCGTACTACCTCGTGTACCTTTAGGTGCGTCCAAACTCATTCTACAAATTGTGCTACCATTGACAAATGATCAACCCATCCATGTTCGATGAATGTTGGTCTGTTTCCGTTCACTGCCTGTCACTTATTTGCATATTTTGCAAGAATCATCTGTTCAGTCCATCTGGTATAACGCAAGGATTATCTACAGTATCCCCCTCGAACAAAAGGTAAAAACGCCCCTTTTCAAGGCACACTGTCCGGTAACAGGGGCCCCGTCTCATTTTTGGTATGCTTCACCGCAAAACTGATTTGCATTGCGGCGGGGCTGACTTACGTTTTTCCATCCCCATGAGATGGCCGCAGATCTTCAGTTGCCGTTATCTTGCGACATATGCAGTTCCCAGGCTTGCATATTTGAGGAGCAAGCATAGCTAGAAACAGGTGGAATGTGGCTGGAGACCGCACAACTTATTGACAAGCTGTTGAGATCAAACTGGCGTGACACTTCAGTTTGACCATTCTTTCGCACAATGAAATAAAGGGCACCTGTTTCACAATACACGAGTTAATTTACGGCACCTACCTTCATCACGTCCACTATTCATTCCACAAGGGGCTTTCGAAACATACGTGGCTGAGACCCACTGTTCTATACATCAGTGTTTGAACAATTTCTTTTGCATAATACAAGCTCTTTTTTTTGTTTGAATGCATTAGAAATTCTTAAACATGGATTGATACCAAAAATGTGAATTGTAGTACTTTATTGGAATCAAAACAATAACATCCATAATGTCAATTTAAAAATACACATTTTCATCTACAGTACAGAACGTATGCTCGTTATTGAACACAGGAAACAAGATACACAGCACAATCGAAAGTACAGAAAGCACAATCGAAAAACATCACAAAGCACGACACATATACTTAGCAATGCCAGTATGCATTTAAATCCAAACAGATGGCATGCACAAGGAACTTGGTGTCTGCTTACAAACGAAGGCAATTCGATAAGTCAATGAAGGCTTTCAACACTTTTGAGAAAAATGCGACTGTGGAATAGGCATGGTAGTGTACAATTTCTTTATATTGCATTAGTTTGCCCTCAGGCGTGAAACATGATACACGACTGTGCAGTCAACTTTGTTGTATAAAGACCTGTGGTGTCGACCATAGATCCACCTGCCAAAATTTGTAAACACGCTTGCCTTTGTTCACATATTTTCATATTATTATGCAAATTTCTAAAATTAAGCTTGGGAACTAGGCATTATTTCCCAACTACGATTCGCCCGTACTATTATGCTTAAGCAGTGGGCCTATAGTCATGCCCGTAGCCAGAGGAGGGGGAGCTAGGGGCCCGGGCCCCCCCCTGAAATTCGGATGGAGGGGGGGTGTTTTACCAAGGACAAATAATAAAAACAGATGTTTTTCAAGGCCTCCAACAAGTGCCCCCCCCCCCCTTCCCCCGAAAACAATTCCTGGCTACGGGCCTGCCTACAGTTATAAGATTTTCATGCCAGCTATGCCGTGCCATCATCTGCTACCGGTAAAGTAGTTCATCTTTAAAAGCTGAATTTATGGCTCATGCGAAACCACCTCATGTAAAATGAATCCGAATACCATGACACGGAAAGTTACGTTAGGCAACAACAAGTTTTAAATTAAAAATTGCCTATCAATACTGGTGGTGGCTTGACACATTAGAGCCAAGGACTGGATATGCCATGAGATTGAATAAAAATTGAACAGGCTATAAATACGGGTTGTAAAACAGCCAGGAATTTGGAAAGTTTGGACACAGCATCGTGCATAACACAGTGCAGGCAATCATAAATGCTGAGTAATGTACAAGATCGTCAATATAATGTACTGTAAGGCCCACGAGTGTTTGCAGAACAGGCCATCCTGTAGATGAACAGGTGGGCCAGAACTCTTGCTGCTTCGCCAGAAGTGTCTAGTCTTCCTGGAAAAAGATATCAAATAAAGAAGCAACATTTTTGCACAGCGCAAGAAAACGAGGACGTAGGGAGGACACAACACGGGCGCTGACTTCAACTAAATTTTATTAGCGAAAACGCTAAAATATATACACATGATAACAAGCAGCACACCACAGCACAAACGCGCAACCAATTGCATTACAGCCAGATACTCCATATCTTGGTAAGTGGGTGCAGCAGCACACCTCAGCACAAACTCACCACTTATTGCGTCGCAGCCATATAGTCGATTTCTTTTTAGTGAGCGCAACGGAAGGCCAGCTACCATGAAATAGGTCTCAAAATAGTGGTACTCTCAAGGTTTCTCAAGGTTTCCTTGCTTCATCACAAACTGGTATGCATAGCAGAATTCAGAAATGCATTCTATTTGATCACCCTATCCAAATGAGATTGCTGCTACCAACCCAGGTTCTCTGAAGCATTCATATGAGCTTCAAGGGTTGTGAGAAAGCTGCCGGTGCCCATAGATGCATAGCGTCGCATCTACTATCTTGAGCGACACCTGCAAAGTAAAAAAAGAAATTGTATATGTGTTACGTAGTGACTCAGTATTTCATGCCCCACTGATCAGCTGTAAAGCACACAAGTACCTATATCAGATAACCGGTATAAATTCACTTTGACATCCATGCATGAAACACTTCTTTAGCGCTCAAATTTATTATTCTAATGCACTCGAACACAAAAAAATAATTCAGCACACAATACACAAACTGACAGTGTGGATAAGGCTTTTCTATTACTACGGGAAAAATACTTCACAGTATTAGGCTGTAAGATTTTTGCATTGCTGCTCCTATTTAATATTAGCATTAAGAGCGTTACTGTGCTTCCTACACAAAGTGACCTTAGAGACAGGCGTTAAAAGGTTTCGTACTCTTCTTTCCTGTAAAGTTGTTCTCTGTTATCTTTTACCCTCTTACGCCCTTCGTTTGCACAGCTTGGCCAGCCAGATTAACAGCTGGCAAACATGCCTGTGTTGCCATCTATGTCTTCCTTTCCTTCTTTCAAATGAAGTCTTGGAGCATTTCGAAATATACACATCAAGTTCAGTAGTGTAGTGTTGCCAGCTGCACAAACATTGATAACCTTCACACTGCACAAGACTTCATGAGGGTCTAGTTGGTGCATACTGACAAAAAATTGGCCGCGTATCTGCGTGCTTCGCTGCAAATGTCATCGAAAGACGATAGTCTTCTGCCGGTCTCATCCGCGGCCACCTGTGATGCTGTTCTCGACCATTTCCGTCCTGGCATGACCAAGCGTCTTCTCGCCGCAAGCGCGGTGTTTTTGGCAGCGTGTAAAAAGCTGAGAAGGCGCGCAGAGCGACCACGAAAAGAGATTCTCTTGTTTGCAGCGACGAGGGCAGACTGCGCCAGCTATCGCGCGGCGGATGAAACACGCGGCACTTCGCGCGACCTCGGAGATAGACGACGGCTCTTCGCTTTTGCAAAGCAGCCCGCATTTTCAGCGCAGCCTAAGAAACACTAGGGTCTTCAGAATTAAGTATCTATGTATTTTCTATAAAAGAACACACCACTTAATACTTCCGTAATGTTGTTGCGCCTCAGATATGCGTAATATTTGCTTTTTGATCGACAATGTTCACAAGTATGCACAAAAACGACTGATCAAGTTGGCTGGGCGTTCAGAAAGCAGTCAAACTTTGGCCAGCCGCTGAATCGTGCGACGTGCCGACAAACAGACAAACAGACAGACAGACAGACGGACCAAAATTTCTCCGTTTAGGTATCCCAAGAAAGACTATCGTCTTTAAAAATTACTTATCGCAAGAAAAACGCAGCACACAAAGAAGATACACAAGGGACAATCGGTTTTTAGATGTGAAGCATCTTATGGCGAAGCTTAATCCGGTGGTAGTGGTGGTGGTGTGCCGCGTGCCCACCCTTACTGCGCATGCGCAAACCCTTTAAAAAAATAAAAATAAAAAACATCCTCTCCCCCGCTCTCTCTCCTATAGGCGTCCCTCCCCGCGGCAACCACACCCTCACTGCGCATGCGCCTCCCCTCCTCTCTCCCCTCTTACACTCCCCCCTCTCCCCTCTAGGCATCCCTGCCCGCGGCGTCTACACTCCGACTGCGCATGCGCGTCCCCCCCCTCTCTCTCCTCTCCTACGCTCCCCCCTCTCTCCTCTACGCATCCCTGCCCACGGCGTTCACACTCCCACTGCGCATGCGTGTCACCCCCCCTCTCTCTCCTCTCCTACGCTCCCCCCTCTCGCCTCGCGACGCCGACGCGGGCAGCGTCTGCTAGCGAGTTTCTTGGTTGAAAAAACCGACTGCTCGTGCTGCACAACCGTTCACTGGCCACCCCGTATATATGGCAATGGATCTTGACCTCCAAGGCGGTGCCGGTGGGAGATTTCTCCTGTGCGTTGTTGAGCAATAAAAATTCGCAGCGTGCGCGTTAACTAAAAGCGGAGTGCGGGTCTCTGTGTCCAGTCGGAGTCTTCTGTCTCTCATTGCCCATTAGCAGCGATTGGCATGTTCCAGTAGGAAACACTGCTCCATCACTGCCTGATTTTCTCCTCCCCAGTTTTCTCTCCTGCGCAACGCTGCGATGAGCGCCAGCGTCAACGCCGCCGCCAGTGTAAGCGTTAGCGCCCGCTGCTTCACATCTACACATGGTTCCCTTTAGCGGGAGATGGTGTAATTTTTTCACTGTCTATCTCCTTATGTGCTGCGTTTTTCTTGCCCTAAGTACTTCACACTATGGCCAACCAAATTAGCACTGCCTGTGTGGTGAGACCAAAAAACAAATACTTGCAGCTTCAAGCTCACTGCACACCTATTTCGTCAAAAGCACAGCATTTAAGTTTCTTATAAATTAGGTTGTTTGCCAGGTATCATTGTAATGAAAGAGCTGAAAAAAGAGCATGGTACAGCATGGATTAGGCGCACAACAGCACGTCCTTTGTGAATTTGCGATGGAGTTATCTGGTGACCTGCGTGCTACTGCTTTCTGGCGCCGTAGTACTCAATATTTACATTCATCAAGAAGCATGAATGTAGGAAGCTTACACGTGGGTTACAGAAGTAAACCATAACAAATGACTAAAGATGTCTAGTCCTCGCCGAACACTAGTTGTTTTTTTTAAATGCGATAATGTTTAACGGCTGCTTAGCTTTTCTTCACAGCTTCATAATAGTCTTATGCAAGACACTTGATTACGATTGTCCCTCTACGATCACGATTGCGTTGAGCTGACTTGTGCTGATTCTGACTGCATTAGTAGGGCACAGCTCACACATCTTCAAATGGCTGAGAATATTCACATGAAATCCAGGAAGGTTCCAGTGCTGATATATGTCACTAATTAAGTGACAATGCCGTAAAATGCATGTGCTTCACCATACACGCTGTCACTTAGCAGATGACTGTCACATATCACCATAATTATATCCCTGCAGCAGAATTTATGCCCACTAGTCAATTAAGCCCAACCTAATAACGTTATTAGACCCTGGTATGATGATGATAATGATGCAAAGGAGGGAAAGAAAATAACTTTGTTGCGATAATGATGCAAATGCCTTTTTTATCTTAGACACGGAAAAAGAGTGTAATGCAAAAATGTTATGGAAAAGTATTCTCACTAATATTCTGTGCCTCGATGAATTTCCATAGTTGCACGGCGGAAGAACAAGGACGCCCAGTGTAGTTCACTCTGTATCCAGCGTAAATTCTGCCAAAACAAGAGCGCCGGGTGATGTCACAGGTTAATAATGCACACAAGTCGACACCGAGACTGAAGAAGAGCGCAAACCAATCCAGTATGACAACTAATAATAACATTAATATTGAGGGTTTCACGCGCAAAAACTATAATATGAGGCCTGCCTTAATGAAGAATTCAGAAGCCTGTTCTTTAACGTGCACTGACATCGCAGAGTACACGAGCTTCTAACATTTCGCCTCCATCGAAATGCGACTGCCGCGGCCGGGGTCCAACTCGCGACTTTCGGGTCAGCAGCCGAACCGTAACCACTGTACCACTGAGGCGGCCAAGAATGACAACTGAATCAAAGGAAAACATAGTTGGCCTTAAAGCACTTATTACGGCATGATAACCGCGGGCTTTCGCGTAAGTGTATATTTTCTGCAAACACGCTGCCGCATTCATGCTTTCTGGGAAGCTAATAACCCAGTGAAAAAAAAAAATGGGCGAGTTGGTGAGTTGGAACCTCACCAACTCGCCCAATCTGGCTGTCTTCTACAACCCAGTGAACACTCGATGTCCTGAGGTCGTCCTCAAATGGTACAGTCGTCCTCGCACATTTCTCGACGACCTTGGTGCTTACTGAGGAGAACACGAGCTGGTTTGACCCGGAAACGTCTTTTCGAGTGCTTTTTGAGGACCACAGTTTGTCCTGAAAAGGTCTGTTTAAGGACCTTTTGGGGATGACGAAAGCATGCACTGAGCGCCGGGTCAGACGTATTTTCGAGTACTTTCTGAAGACAACAATTTGTCCTGAAAAGGTCCTTCCAAGGACCTTTTGGGGATGACAATAGCAATGCACTGAGCGTTCAGATATAATTCCTCGAGTCCTTTTCGCACTAAGTAGATGCATATCATACGTGAAAATTTTCTGTGCACGTTCGTTTCATACAGTTATTGCATATTTTCGCCTCGTTGCTTCTCTTTTAGTTGAAAACTTTCAAATTACGCGTTTCACTTAATGAAACACACGTAATCAATCGGGTATCGAAACTTGTATTTCGAAATGTTCATTTGAAATATTGTGCTCTCGGAAGTCGCAGCCTTAATTAGTCAATATACGCCGCTGTAGCGCGTAATAACAAACTAGCCGCTGGCAACATTCCCCATGCGGTGCCGTTTTGGATAGTCAAGTAGTCAAGCCATTCCAAGCCAAATGACTGTCAAGATGGGATGTCGCGTTGAAGGTTAGTGTTAGTGTGCAAACCGCATCTCTTTTGTTGTTTGTGTGTGTAGTTAAAAGTGAGATATGTGTGAGAGTGTAAATCGTAGACGACGATGGGACGTCAATTGTCGTGTTGATGGGTGCACTGGGTTGCTCAACGTTCTCACTGATGCTCCAGTGGATGTATCGGCAACGACAGACCAGCCGAGCCGATCGCGGTGAATTATGCTTCGAAGCAGCCTGATCCCAGCGTGAAGGAATCGACGTCTGCGTCAGACACATGGCCCGACCTCGTGCAAGTCAACTCGATGCCCGTGTCGAGTGCATTGGTAGGCTGTCAGTGCGGAGCCTATAAGACTAATGAGTGCATTGGGAACAATACACATGGTGACGAGGACACTGCGTCAAACTTTCGAGGAACATTACAAACATGGGCGGTTAAGTTGTGTTGACCGCCTTAATATTTCCTTAATCGAGTGCCTGACAAAGCTGTGCTTATAACCAGTTGTGACTAATTACTGTTAAAATAAATGAGTTTCAGTCAACAAGCTTTGTTTGTTTTACTGTCATAGTCGAGCACTGTCATGCCTCTGTTGCTTGAAAGAGTATACAAACACGAGACCTCACAGAGGTGCTTTTCCTTATTTGTATGCATATACCATGAAAAGAAATAAATCCTAAGTAGTAGTCTACTGTACCGAACCGGCCGCACAATGGTTGTTCGGAAAGCATACTGAAGAAGTCCTGAAGTGTTGTTTTGAGGACGTGCTGAGGTTGTATGAGTACGGACAAGGGGACTGGATTAGTGCAATTCTAGTACCATAAAAGGACGTTCTGAGGTCGTCATAATGTCCTCAAGGAGGCATACTGAGGACGTCCTGAGGTTGTATTTGTGTTGTCTGGGAAGTTATAACGCACAAATTGACTTTATCGAGGAGCATGCGAGCTTCGATAGACTGGCCGTGCGACGCCTGTGCCTTCACAAAAGCTTTTTAAACGCGCATCAGGCATCACACGTATGTGCGCCTAATGTTTTAAATGCGAAGCATTTCTTAGCGAACTTCGGCGACTTTTAGCGTATCTAGCTATCTATCTATCTATCTATCTATCTATCTATCTAGCCGCCTACGACTTTGTGCTCTCCTGGCCGTATCGTTAATGGGATTTATACCAAATTTGGTATGGCATAACATGACTGTATGACGAACATAAATGGCTGGTCATATCATGAAAATCATGACTAACTTGTCATGAAAAGTATGATTTATATGCCACGATCATGGCGCGCTCGCGGCCGTTTCGTTAGCTTGATATACACCAAATTTGGTATTGAGTGACAGGACTGTATGACGAACATAAATGACAAGTGATAATATGGAAATCATGACTTGTCATGTGCGACATGACTTGCATGCCACGCTCATGGCGTGCTCGCGGCCGTTTCGTTAGCTTGATATACACCGAACTTGGTATTGAGTGAGATGACTGTATGACGAACATAAATGACAAGTCGTAATATGGAAATCATGACTTGTCATGTGCGACATGACTTGCATTCCACGCTTATGGCGCGCTCGCGGCCGTTTCGTTAGCTTGATATACACCAAATTTGGTATTGAGTGACATGACTGTATGACGAACATAAATGACAAGTGGTAGTATGGAAATCATGACTTGTCATGTGCGACATGACTTGCATGCCACGCTCATGGCGCGCTCGCGGCCGTTTCGTTAGCTTGAGATACACCAAATTTGGTATTGAGTGACATGACTGTATGACGAACATAAATTACAAGTGGTAATATGGAAATCATGACATGTCATGAGCGACATGACTTGCATTCCACGCTCATGGCGCGCTCGCGGCCGTTTCGTTACCTTGATATAATCCAAATTTGATATTGAGTGACATGACTGTATAACGAACATAAGGGGCAGGTGGTAACATGAAAATCTTGGCATGCATGTCATCTACAATGCCATTTACATGCCACGCTCATGGTGCGCTTGCGTCCAGTTCGCTAGCTTGACATACACCAAAACTGGTATATCGCGACGTGACTGTATGACGAACACAAATGATAGGTCGTAACATGTAAAACATGGCATGCAAATTATGTAAAGTATGATTTGCTCCTTCCTGGCTGCTTCGCATTACATCGATTCCCACAGTGCGTGGGATCTGCCGGCTTTTTTTATTGTACTTTACAGGCAACACACCATGCACTATTACACATCTGAACGACGATAGGACGCGAAGCAGAGAAAACAGAAGCACCACTTACCGTTCATATTCCCGACTGTGCCGAACCATGTGTTGGCCGGGCACTCAGTCACGCAGCTGCAAGCTCGCTCGAGTCTGCAGACAATCACGAAACCAACGCGTGCACAGCACGGGATGTTGCACTGCCGTCGCTAAATGCCGTTCACGTCCAGCGTCGAGACCACAGTCTCGCACACACGTGCACACACCGCCAACGCAGCTGAGCAATCACCACACTTCAACAACTGAACAACGCGTCAAAATGGCGAAGACAACGACGGGCGACGGCAGGGTTTCAGCCTTTCAGCTGCTTCGGGCGCGCGCACGGTTCTCCTCTCCCTGTGTTTTTCGATTTCTTTATTTTTTTTCTTTCCTCGCGCGCGCATGCGTCGTAAGGTTCTGTTATCATGCTTCTAGTGCTTCGCTCTCGCCGTTTAGCCGCCGCTTGATGCAAGTCGCGTCCTTTTAGGGGCGGAGCACCTTAGGACCGAGCCTTGTCGGCGTGCGGCGGTGGCGTGCGCGCTCATAGCCCAGGTGCGAAAACATCAGCCCGGATCGAGCTAAATCACATTGATGATGATATGTGCAGTCGCGGCCACTGTTTGATGCAACACTCGAATGAGCACCTTTCGTATTGCTGGCCCCCCTAACTGCAAGTGGATGGGGAAACATTGAACGTGCGCTTTACTTGTTTGTCGGAAAGAGTCTGAGCTGTCAACCACCAGTGAGTGAGTGAGAAAGACTTTATTGATGATCCGGCGGACGACAATCCCAGCACAGGGGCAGGCGCGGGGGGCCAGAAGAAGGCGGGAGTAGCGAGGACTGCTCGCCGAGTAGAGGACGTCACGCCGAGGTGATGTGTCAACCACCAGTAGCCTTATGCAAATCTAAGCCCTTGTTTTTGTGCAAGAAAATGAAATCTAGACATGCTCTGCGTGCAAGTGTTGCATCTAACAGTGGCCGCGACTGTACAGATGACGAAGATTCCCTTTCTGCCATGGATCAGAACGAACGTAAAGCGCGGCATATATATGCGGCGGCTCAACGACAACGTCGACAATCGGACCCGGAGTTGAGAGCGCGAGAAGCAGCAGCAAAACGACAAGCGGGCCCGGAGTTGAGAACGCGAGAAGCAGCAGCAAAACAACAAGCGGGCCCGAAGTTGAGAGCTCGAGAAGCGGCAGCAAAACGGCAACGCCGACAAGAACAATCTGCTACCCCGGCGGCGAGAGTTCGGCATGCGGCGGCTGTCTGGAAACTAAACGTTGTGCAAAAGAATGAAAGCAGGACATCTGAAGTGCAACACGTGTGCTTGGCAGATTTCGTTAGCAAGTATAGGTACGACTCTCGAACCGAGAGATATGTCCTTCTTGAAAGACGCGTCATCATCAGGTACCGACATTACACATTGGACTCTCTTGACGATTACAGGCGAGAACCAGTCTTGCTGTACGTGCCTTTCAGAAACGAGGTGGTGAATGTACTAAGCAACAACAAGTACAAACAGCTTTACGTCGAAAACAAAGAGGTGATTGCTGCCAACCAACAACCAGCAAGAATACGTGCATAGACCTTGTCTTTGCCAACTTCAGGTTAGATCCGCTCGAAGAACCATTGGCCATTTCACGTACCACAAAGCGTTGATAATGAAAGGAAAACAGAATCCAGAACTCAGTACGACATACGAGTTATAGCCAATAAAACACATTGTATATACTGAACACACGCGCTGTCACTCATTTCCACGAGCGAGTGGGCAAATATCACGGAAGATTCACGGTTACCGAAGAATCACCGTGCTTCGCCCACTCATCATCATTCAGTTCGTGGTTATGCGTGGATTTTTTTTTCTTCTTTTTTTTTTTCTATCGCGAAAGCTTGGTTTCGGCGGCGTTGGCATGTTTGGTTTTGAGCGAAAAAGCAGCTTCTACCGTGAGCGAAAGTTCGTGCTAGATGCAATCAAATATAGGAGCCAGAGGTGCGTTAGGACTTGGCAATTTGGGACGGTAAATCCCAACGATTAATCGATTAAGAATGAGCATTTTATTTCTTGCGTGTTATGGAGGGGTGCACAGATGAGTGAGATGTGCGTGTTGTTTCGACTACTGGCGCTCGGCCCCGGACAAGCACACCCCTGTGCTTGCGCAGAACGGTACAGAACTGCCGCAAGCACAAATGCTTGTGATAACTCGCTTAAATTACGAGCAGAGCGAGGTAGCAGATTATGGGGCTGCATGTTTACCAAGCCGGAATGTGAAGTCACCGAAACACTACTGGCGTTCGCCTTCCGCTCGCAAAGTGTCAGCAAAGCTTGCCGAGCACAAGTGGTCGTGAAAACGCAGGTGTGATGTTTGGGAGCGCTGGGAGTGTTTCAGTACGAGTGAACATAATTGCGTGCATTTACGATCCTGGATTCTTTGGGCATCTCGGCGGTTTCGGTCGCAACACGTTGAGGAGGCATATGTTTCGTCGTCCGTTCATCGAGAACCCAGACCGCTACGTCCGCCTCGGTGGATCAGTGGCTAGGGTGCTCGGCTGCTGACCCGAAGGTCGCGGGTTCGATCCAGGCCGCGGCGGTCGCATTTCGATGGAGGCGAAATGGTAGAGGCCCGTGTACTGTGCGATGTCAGTGCACGTTAAAGAACACCAGATGGTCAAAATTTCCGGAGCCCTCCACTACGGCGTCTCTCATAATCATATCGCGGTTTTGGGACGTAAAACCCCAGATATTATTATTATTATTATTATTATACGTGAATTCTAGCCCGGCCTGCGGCAGATCCCCAACGGCTTTCCACGTCACGGTGGAGTGCGTCGAAAAATTGTTGCCTCCCCTCCCTGTCATCTTGCGTCCCTTCCGCACCAAAATGTGGGGCGATGCCCTCAGCATGCGACGGGCTTCTCGAGAGCCTCCAGGCGTTCAACGGGCCCGTGTCGCCAGGACCCAGGACGATCCCTCCCGCAGGATTGAATGAATGAATAAAATGTAATTATTACCATAAAATCAGGTTATTTAGTTTATAATTTTTGAGTGAGTTACGCTGTGTATCACCGCGTGGCCTTGAAGCGAAGAACGGATACCCCGTGACAAGCCGCGCGAAATTATTAGTGGCGTCGGAGATGTGCACGAGCTTACAGTGGACGCGTTCGTCGGCTTGTCTGTCTACCCCCCGTATTCTAGAACGTCCCTTCACTCGGCGCTCCACCTTGACTCGAGAATGTCGATGGCAGATTCACCTTTCGGCAAAAATGTTCACTGCATGAGCGATAGCCGGCAGCATTTCGTGAGAACCACCGAGTCATTTTCAGTCGAGCGGCGGCGCTGTGCTCAGCTCGGTCAAGTGAAGGCTGGAATTCGAGTCGAGGCTTGTTTGCATAGGCGTGCGCAGAGTTCCCCTTCAGGGGGGGGCGAAGGTTCATCGCAGCGCCCCCCCCCCCCTCCCTATTAAGTCAATGTATGGGGCAGACTATCGGCATGCGACGTCATGCTTCAGCTCAAAGAACAGGGGATAGACAAAAACACGGTAGACACCAGGGTAATCGTAGGGTTAGATGTTTCGAAAGCATTCGATAATGTGAAGCACTCGGCCATATTGGAGAGTCTGGGAGCTCTCAATGTAGGCACGAAGACTTACAATTATATAAAGGATTTTCTTACGAACAGAACGGCAACGATCAGCTTGGGAGGGCAGTCATTGGAAGGTATTAAACTGGGAAGCAAGGGTACGCCGCAGGGATCAGTTCTGTCGCCCACCTTATTTAACATCGCGATGATGGGTCTCCCCAGGAAGCTGGCAGGCATAGAAGGACTGAACCATACGCTCTACGCGGACGATCTGACGCTATGGATGAGCAGAGGTAGTGACGGGCACATCGAGGAGACGCTGCAGAGGGCAATCCAAGCTATCGAGGAATATCTGGAGCCAATTGGCCTCAGGTGCTCAGCGGAGAAGTCGGAGGTCCTTTTCTTAACATCGCGTGCGCGGCGACGGGGAAGGGGACAGGACGCGGGGCACGGCATCGAGCTGAGAGTAAACGGTAACCTTATTCGCACTGTCGACAGTATCAGGGTCTTGGGTTTGCGGATTCAAGCGAACGGAAAAAACGCCGAGACCATCCAGAGACTGGAAGCGAGTACCAACCAGACGTGCCGATTGCTCAAGCGAATAGCAAACAAACATGCGGGTATGAAGGAAGCGAACCTCCTAAGGTTAGTGCAATCTTTCGTAATTAGCAGGATTATATATGTAGCCTACCTGAAATTCACCAGAGCAGAGAAAGACAAGGTCGAAATCATCATTAGGAAGGGAGTCAAGACGGCTCTCGGCCTTCCCCCAAACACACCAACGAACAAAATCTTAAGTTTAGGGGTGTCCAACACCTTAGACGAGCTCATTGAAGCGGCGACAGTATCGCAATATCAGAGACTGCTGCGCACTCAGACTGGTAAACGGATCCTGGAGCGGCTGGGGTTTGAGCCCCAGGCGTGTTCCAAGCAGACAGGCAAAGTCCCACCGCGAGTCAGGGACAGGCTAAGAATACTCCCGTTACCCAGGAATATGCACCCGTGCATCACGAGAGCAGACGAAAGGACAGAGCTGAGGCGTTGCAGAAAAGCCTGAAAGGCAGGCAAGATGTGATTTACACGGACGCGGCCGAATACAAGCAAGGCAAAGTATACGCAGCCGTAATAACACGCGAAAACGGAGGCCCTGCCTCGTGCTGCAGCGTCAGACATTTAGGAGCTCCAGAGGCGGAAGAAGTCGCCATTGCGCTGGCTTTGACTCAAAAGAATGTGAGAGTTATTGTTAGTGATTCATAATCTGCAATCAGAAATTTTGATGCGGGCAGGATCTCTGCCACAGCTGTACACATATTAGCCGTCGGACAGCCCCCGGCGGAGCAGGTCTCACTAATCTGGACACCGGCTCATCAGGGTTTGCGAGGGAACGAGAAGGCGCACGCGCTGGCCCGAGGTCTCACTTTCCGGGATTCCAGCGCTGTCTCGACAACATCCCTAAGCGAGGAACCCCTACAGACCGCTGACGAACTGAGCACTTATAACGAAATCCTTAACCATTATAAGCTGGGGCGTAAGACTTACCCGAGAGCGCATAAGAACCTTTCAAAAAGCGAGGAAGTTATATGGAGAAAGTTACAAACAGGGGTATTTCCAAACCCACAATTGTTGAGCAAGTGGCATCCCTCGGTGTATAGCCCTCGGTGTAGGCATTGCGATGGTAGAGCGGACTTAGTCCACATGGTTTGGAGCTGTCCTAACTTTGATGAGCCAGACAGATGCAGAGAGTCCTGGGAGTCTTTGCTACTCAACGATGAGGAAAATGCTCAACGGCAAGTCATCGGTCTCGCCCTGACCGCCGCCACGTCCCAAGGGATCCCGGTCGACGGTTAGGGAGGATGAGTGTGGGTTTAGGCTGACGCCTCTACCCCGTCATCTATTTGGCGGGTGCCAATAAAGTTACTTCTCTCTCTCTCTGAGGCAGACTTTGCGCCCCCCCTTTTTAGGTGACTAGGGGGGGGGGGGGGGTCGGCCGCCCCCTCTGCCCCCCCCTCGTGCGCACGCCTATGCTTCCTTGCCCACTCCCTTGGCGACGATGCCGCGCCGTAGACAGCCACAGACGTGCTTAGAGAAATGCGCATTGGAGATCGCGCACGTGGTGACTGGAATCAAGGCACGCTATTATGTTTTCTTTATCGGGCTTTACACAGTGAGTGTTCTCTGTAGCAGTGATAACGATCGACGAAGTGGCGCGGCGCGTTCATATGCCATGACAGATGTATTGGGCCGGGTACGGGATTTGTCGTGCTTATTCTTTGTTTTGGCGCTCGTTTCTGCCAGGGTCGCCTGGATCGACGCGCTCCATGCTTCTTTTTAAAGGAAATGCATTTCGTCTTCGTCGACACTGCACAGCTATGTTTTGCGGTCAAGCGCTGTCTTAAGAGCATCACGTTGCTGCAAAACCAAATTGCTGTAACGATAATGCTGTAGTCGTTTTCACCTTGCCGATGATAGGCAAGATTTTGTTGTGGGCACGTCTCTTTGCATTCTGAAGTTCCCACGATACCACACTGATGCGAATGCGACGTTCTTATGAAGGCGAAAGCCTTTGATGCCTCATGCTCACGTCCGTCCGTCCCTCCGCCCGTGCCCTGACACGTTGCCAGGTGGCCGCCGGGGCGCGCGAACGGACGCCGGTCGCGTCGGACTCCACAGCGCTCGCGCTTTGCTTATTGCGTAGCGTCACTGTGGCCAACGTGTCCAAAAATGGAAGGACACTTTGTACATTCCGAAGTGTGTTCGGCGAAAGCTTGTGGCCATTCGACTGACTATGCCATGTTTTTTTTTTCTTTTACCCTCTCATTGGGATGGCACACAAACGAAAAGTGTGCGTGTTTTCTTTTTTTAAATTTTTTACCGCGAATCGCAGCGAGACTCGAGACTAATCTTCCTCCGTTCGCGTGCGTTCGTATTTTCTCGCGCTTTGCACAACGCGCATACGCCATCCGCGTTCCAGCACTTAAACTGACGGACCCTTTGTAAATTTCAAAGTGTGTCCCGCGAACGCCTGTGTCCTATTGAGACGGCGTCGGTCAGAATGGAACGCGATGCGTGCATCTCCCTCCTTGCATGATTTCACACGTTGACCACAGCGACTCTACGCAAGCAAAGCGCGAGCACTGTAGAGTCCAACGCGACCTGAACGCGACCGGCGTCCGCTTGCGCCACCCGGCGGCCACCTGGCTCTGTGCCAGGGCTCGGACGGACGGACGGACGGACGGACGGACACAGCCTGACGGACGTATGGACGGAGGGACGCCGGACGGGCGGACGTGAGCATGAGACATTAAAGGCTTTCGCCTTAAAAAATTACGTTGCCAACACGACGCTAAAGTGCCTTTCATTCTAGCAGGTAAAGCTTGCGCACTCAAGGCCGCAGCATCGCAAGGGATCTCCGCCAACCTCCTTTAAGCAGCGCTACCAACCTTCGGATCGTTTCTCCCATTCTGGAAGCACTCACAAAAAAGGGTCTTTTAATAAATCTCGTACTTTCCCTCGCATGTGTACTTCCTACTGATATGCTGTACTTAAGAACACAAAAACAGTTTTCTTGAGAACTGGCTCACAGGTGTGTTCGCTTCGGGCACCATCATCACGACAGGGACAGGCGCGCGCACACACAAAAAATAAAGAATATAGCAATAGCCGCCATCCAGCCTTTTATGTGCGTTTTTGTGAGGGGGGAGGGGTGCTATGCTAACCCACGCTTACTATACAGCGATATCTTCAAGGCGCGGCAAACCATCCCCATAGATAGCAAAGGAATGGAGGGGTAGTAGGCGAGCGCAGCGTCTGCCGGTGGTTTAGGGGCCTGGTGTTTCGTAACAGGGCCTAGCCGAGCTGTGCCGCAGCCATTATTTTAAAATAAAATGTTTTCTCTCTCGACTGAGCGACAGTCCGAGATACAAGACTGGGCGGACTTATCTTTGCAGCTTCTTCAAGTGGGAGAATGGGACGAGTAAAACAAGCTCTGAAACTCTGTCGTATGGCAAAGGAGTAAAACAGGCATTGAACTCTCTTGCGGTTTGCAGGAGTGAAACAGGCACTTTACTCTCTTTTCCCAGAAGGGGTGAAAGCCCCCTTTCACTCCTTCTGGCAAGAGAGAGTAAAGTGACTCTCTGTAGAGAGAGTATAATTTCTTACTCTCTCTGCAGAGAGAGTAACAAAGCTTCTTTACTCTTGCTGCTGGAGTTCCAGTTTTTAGAGTGTATTCCCGATGTCCTCGTGGCACGTGATATCACTCTGCCACACTCCGTCGTAACCGTAGCCTCTAACCGGCTATATCTGCCGATTATCAATTTCGGCTTCACGAAGCAAGTACTACCTCAGGGAATCTCGGTTGCCACGCTGCGACCCTTAACAGACGACCACTTTTGCGGCTGACTTAAGCTCAGATCTCCCGTGTCGCCCGCAAGATCCCACGCACCTCGACACGGCCTTACGTCCCATGATAGCCCCGGACCTCAAACCTGAGCAATCGGCCGCCTTTTGCTGCCTTCTCGCTTCCTACCGTGACATATTCGACGTCGACAGTCGTCCACTCGGCCAGACTTCCCTTGTAAAGCACCGCATAAACACTGGTGATGCTCTTCCCACTCACCGCCGACCACATCGGGTATCTGCCGCCGAGCGGAAAATCATTCAACAAGAAGTCTACAAGATGCTAGCCAAGGGCATTGTTGAACCCTCACCCAGCCCTTGGGCGTCACCCGTCGTGCTTGTGAAAAAGAAAGACGACACGTGGCGCTTCTGCGTCGATTACCGCCATATAATGCGTCCGTAGCGCTCTTCTTGAGCGTAGATGGGCACGTATTCGCTTATAAGCGAGTCAAGCTAAGCAGTACGATTAAAGCTTTGAAACGCAACTGTTGCTTATATTCAGCGGCTTGTAGTTACATTAGTGAACTGTCCCTGCATTACTCTCGCACTGTTTGTGACCTTCGTTTGCAAAATTAGTTTGGTTCTTGCTAATTGCAGCTGCGACTACGTATCTGGTTATTGAACACCTGTGCAAGCGAGGCTGACCTTGAACGCTTTCACATACCCAGTCGCAATATTTGCGGGAATTAGTAGTAAAATTGAAAAAAAAAACTACTTTATGTGCGCAAATATCTTTCTTCGGCTTTATGTCATTTAAGCATTCTTTTATTGCTACAAAACCTACGCATTGATTTTGTTAGTAGAAGCAAGCATTCGTAATTACTGCAAGATTATTCAGTGATGTTTTCATTTCGAAGAGCAGTGAGTTTTCATTTCGAATGGCGACATATCGATCACTTTGTGGTTAATGACCCATTCCGAAAAATAGTTTCCTCATGTCCCACAGAGCTAGGAGCCATCACATGGAACTGTACAGACAAGACCACTATAGTACTACGAAGATACGGCACAGGGCAAATTATTCTCGTTTATTCAGTATTTGGAGTAAAATTTTTATTTGGTTGATAAATTTAATGTGACATATAAATACGAGTTTTACAAAGTAGCTATTGTGTAGGTTCTTGAGGCGAAGACGCACTGATTAAGGTTTCTGACTATGGCATAACGGCGGAAGTAACATCCGTTACTTTTTCGGGGGTAACGGTAACGCGTTAACTTGTTTTATTGGTAACACAGGGAGGTAACGCATTTTCTTTAGCGTAACGAGTAACGTATTTAGTTACTTTTTTTTCGGTGACGCATACAACACTGATAAAAAGCCACCTGTTGAACACCCCTCGAGGGATAAGCGCGCGAGCTCAAGTGACCACGCCCTGTAGATCAGCCGATATGATCCTCCGACCGACAACTGCCCAGAACATGAACTGAGATGACCTCACTGATGGAAAGATTGTGCGTCGCACTGACTCAAACCAACCCTGTTTTTTTTCGTGAGAGGTGGATTTATATTTTTATTTCTTCATCGAAAGACGCGAAAATACATGAACGGTGGCAAATACATGAACGAACCGATGTACCTTGTCATGTGACCGTTGAATGCTGTAGACGGTCGAGGATCGTTTTGTTGGTATTGAAATATTGTTCGTGTTTTTATGTTCAAAAGATATTACTCCATACAAATGTACACATAGGCCTGCGTTAGTAGTATGCATTAAAGCGGCGCTGCCTTCGCTTGACGTAATGATACCATGCTCGTCAGCGCGTCTTGAGAAACTTTTCAGCGTGCTCATGCCACCGTGCACGCAGTTTCCAGGTCGCTAAGTTTTTTGAGCGACATAATTTTGCTACGTACACTTACTCAAAACTTCTTTTTGGGCGAGTTGGTTCATTGTAGAGCGAGGGAGTAGCAGCGCGAACACACGCCCACAACAGCGCCTGTGTGTCCGTGTCTTCTCTCTTGTGGGTGTGTGTTCGCGCTGCTACTCCCTCGCTCTACGTACACTTAGTCACAGAAATGACGCGCACTGCTACTCGGCGCGGCCGTACATGTGCGTAGTGAAAATTTCCGTGACTTGGTTTGGCTCGTGCATCGAGAGAGTAGTGACGCCGGGACAAGCCACCCATGACACAGGCACAGGCAACCTTGGGCGCAGGCGCACACAACTCGGTGCAAATACAGGGAAGGTGTATAATGCCACATCGTTTTATTGCAGCAGCTTGTTATTTTCAAAAATAGTTGCAAAGCTCAAAATAAAGGTGGTTAAGCACAGTTACAGGAACTCCTGCGAAAGCAGAACGACGACAGCTTTCACACATCTCGAGAAGGGCTGGCGGCATCGCTATCAATTCTCAGCGTTGCTGGAGGAAAGGTACATGTGTGTTTAGAGCCTAAGTTTAAATCGAAAAATACTGCTTCTAAAATAACTACGTGCTTTTGGGATTAACTACTGCAGCTACAAACAGTACGAATGGTGAGCTTTCTGTCGCGGCGTAAAAAAATGGGCCGAGAAAAATCAGTTGTCGGTCCCTTTAACCCTTTGGCCCGCTGCACAATTTCGGGGGTGAAGAAACCTCTGCCACGCTGAAGCACCTTGTACAGCTCTGCCCATGCGCCCTTATTTCTTTATTTTGGTGTGACCAGGTTGCACCCAAAAAATCTGTTACCATCGTTGGCGCCGTAACGTGTAGCGATTATTACGCTCCTCTACTACAGTAACTGTACCCAGCTCAAGATGGCGGAGGCGCACAGTGTTGTCTGATCACAATGCATTATGAACTTTCATTTATTATGCCATTACCTAGTTTTTGTTTTTCTGAGCTAGAATTACATATTGCGCAGCTGGATCGCAGCCGCTTCACCTGGGAGGCATTGCGGCCATTCTACCGGGAACTGCTGCTGCCAGCTGGCGAGACCAGCTGATGGTGTGTTCTTGATTCGGGTCCAAGGAAATACAGCTGTAGAACGTCTAATAAAGCAAGGTACTTGTCAAGTAATTGTCAAGTACTTTATTTATCAGTGGCGACCATATGAGTCTGGTTGTAGGTAATTGTAAAGTTGCAAAATGGTTCCGCCAGTTGTGCCGAAACACAAATTTTATTACATTTTGATGCATTTCTCAGAAGTTTGGTGAATCGTCACCAACCCCGTACTGCACCCCCGAAGCGACTAAACAGCCACCAAAACATGACTATGTTGCCCCACCACTTTTTGGTGCTGTCCCTGGAAAATTCCGAGCGAGAGGTACCTAGCCTAGTCATGTGGCTCCACCAGCTGTTCTCTGGCTCTACGAGCGTGCGAGAGCCACGGAAATGTTCGCCCCAGTAACTCAGGCACACGAGGGACGCTGGCAGAATACTGACCGCCAAGCGGTACGTCGTGGGTTACGGGCGCCCCGTTGACCTGGGCGCGCGCCACGGACGCTGGCCAAATACTGACCGCGAACCGGCACGTCGTAGGTTACGGGCGCCCCAGTGACTCGGGCGCGAAGCACGCACTATGGCAAAATACTGAGAACCGCGAAGCGGCACGTAGTGGGTTACGGGCGCCCCGGTGACTCGGGCGCACCACGTACGCTGGCAAAATACTGACAGCGAAGCGGCACGTCGTGGGTTACGGGCGCCCCAGAGACTCGGGCGCGAAGCACGGACGCTGGCAAAATACTGAGAACCGCGAACCGGGACGTCGTGGGTACGGGCGCCCCAGTGACTCGGGCGCGAAGCACGGACGCTGGCAAAATACTGAGAACCGCGAACCGGCTCGTCGTGGGTTACGGCCGCCCCAGTGACGCGGGCGCGAATCACGGACGCTGGCAAAATACTGAGAACCGCGAACCGGCACGTAGTCGATTACGGGTGCCCCAGTGACTTGGGCGCACCACATACGCTGGCAAAATACTGAGAACCGCGAACCGGCACGTCGTGGGTACGGGCGCCCCAGTGACTCGGGCGCGAAGCACAGACGCTGGCAAAATACTGAGAACCGCGAACCGGCACGTAGTCGGTTACGGGCGCCCCAGTGACTTGGGCGCACCACGTACGCTGGCAAAATACTGAGAACCGCGAACCGGCACGTCGTGGGTACGGGCGCCCCAGTGACTCGGGCGCGAAGCACAGACGCTGGCAAAATACTGAGAACCGCGAACCGGCACGTAGTCGGTTACGGGCGCCCCAGTGACTTGGGCGCACCACGTACGCTGGCAAAATACTGAGAACCGCGAACCGGCACGTCGTGGGTACGGGCACCCCAGTGACTCGGGCGTGAAGCACGGACGGTGCAAAATACTGAGAACCGCGAACCGGCACGTCGTGGGTACGGGCGCCCCAGTGACTTGGGCGCGAAGCACAGACGCTGGCAAAATACTGAGAACCGCGAACCGGCACGTAGTCGGTTACGGGCGCCCCAGTAACTTGGGCGTGAAGCACGGACGGTGCAAAATACTGAGAACCGCGAACCGGCACGTCGTGGGTACGGGCGCCCCAGTGACTCGGGCGCGAAGCACAGACGCTGGCAAAATACTGAGAACCGCGAACCGGCACGTAGTCGGTTACGGGCGCCCCAGTGACTCGGGCGTGAAGCACGGACGGTGCAAAATACTGAGAACCGCGAACCGGCACGTCGTGGGTACGGGCGCCCCAGTGACTCGGGCGCGAAACACAGACGCTGGCAAAATACTGAGAACCGCGAACCGGCACGTAGTCGGTTACGGGCGCCCCAGTGACTCGGGCGTGAAGCACGGACGGTGCAAAATACTGAGAACCGCGAAGCGGCACGTCGTGGGTACGGGCGCCCCAGTGACTCGGGCGCGAAGCACAGACGCTGGCAAAATACTGAGAACCGCGAACCGGCACGTAGTCGGTTACGGGCGCCCCAGTGACTCGGGCGTGAAGCACGGACGGTGCAAAATACTGAGAACCGCGAACCGGCACGTCGTGGGTACGGGCGCCCCAGTGACTCGGGCATGAAGCACGGACGGTGCCAAATACTGAGAACCGCGAACCGGCAAGTCGTGGGTACGGGCGCCCCAGTGACTCGGGCGCGAAGCACAGACGCTGGCAAAATACTGAGAACCGCGAACCGGCACGTAGTCGGTTACGGGCGCCCCAGTGACTTGGGCGCACCACGTGCGCTGGCAAAATACTGAGAACCGCGAACCGGCACGTCGTGGGTACGGGCGCCCCAGTGACTCGGGCGTGAAGCACGGACGGTGCAAAATACTGAGAACCGCGAACCGGCACGTCGTGGGTACGGGCGCCCCAGTGACTCGGGCGCGAAGCACAGACGCTGGCAAAATACTGAGAACCGCGAACCGGCACGTAGTCGGTTACGGGCGCCCCAGTGGCTCGGGCGTGAAGCACGGACGGTGCAAAATACTGAGATCCGCGAACGGCACGTCGTGGGTACGGGCGCCCCAGTGACTCGGGCGCGAAGCACAGACGCTGGCAAAATACTGAGAGAGAATCGACATTTGGGCTAGTTGGTTGATATGCATGGTATAGCTGTTATTCAGCGCACTCCAACGAAGACAAACGAGAAAGGAACACAAGACAAGCGCTTGTCTTGTGTTCCTTTCTCGTTTGTCTTCGTTGATGTGCGCTTAATAACAGCTATACCATAAAATACTGAGAATCGCGAACCGGCACGTAGTCGGTTACGGGCGCCCCAGTGACTCGGGCGTGAAGCACGGACGGTGCAAAATACTGAGAACCGCGAACCGGCACGCAGTCGGTAACGGGCGCCCCAGTGAATCGGGCGTGAAGCACGGACGGTGCAAAATACTGAGAACCGCGAACCGGCACGTCGTGGATACGGGCGCCCCAGTGACTCGGGCATGAAGCACGGACGGTGCAAAATAGTGAGAACCGCGAACCGGCACGTCGTGGGTACGGGCGCCCCAGTGACTCGGGCGCGAAGCACAGACGCTGGCAAAATACTGAGAACCGCGAACCGGCACGTAGTCGGTTACGGGCGCCCCAGTGACTCGGGCGTGAAGCACGCACGGTGCAAAATACTGAGAACCGCGAACCGGCACGTCGTGGGTACGGGCGCCCCAGTGACTCGGGCGCGAAGCACAGACGCTGGCAAAATACTGATAACCGCGAACCGGCACGTAGTCGGTTACGGGCGCCCCAGTGACTTGGGCGCACCACGTACGCTGGCAAAATACTGAGAACCGCGAACCGGCACGTCGTGGGTACGGGCGCCCCAGTGACTCGGGTGTGAAGCACGGACGGTGCAAAATACTGAAAACCGCGAACCGGCACGTAGTCGATTACGGGCGCCCCAGTGACTTGGGCGCACCACGTACGCTGGCAAAATACTGAGAACCGCGAACCGGCTCGTCGTGGGTTACGGGCGCCCCAGTGACTTGGGCGTGAAGCACGGACGCTGGCAAAATACTGAGAACCGCGAACCGGCACGTAGTCGATTACGGGCGCCCCAGTGACTTGGGCGCACCACATACGCTGGCAAAATACTGAGAACCGCGAACCGGCACGTCGTGGGTACGGGCGCCCCAGTGACTCGGCCGCGAAGCACAGACGCTGGCAAAATACTGAGAACCGCGAACCGGCACGTAGTCGGTTACGGGCGCCCCAGTGACTTGGGCGCACCACGTACGCTGGCAAAATACTGAGAACCGCGAACCGGCACGTCGTGGGTTACGGGCACCCCAGTGACTCGGGCGCGAAGCACGGACGGTGCAAAATACTGAGAACCGCGAACCGGCACGTAGTCGGTTACGGGCGCCCCAGTGACTTGGGCGCACCACGTACGCTGGCAAAAATACTGAGAACCGCGAACCGGCACGTAGTGGGTTACGGGCGCCCCGGTGACTCGGGCGCACCACGTACGCTGGCAAAATTCTGACAGCGAAGCGGCACGTCGTGGGTACGGGCGCCCCAGTGACTTGGGCGCGAAGCACAGACGCTGGCAAAATACTGAGAACCGCGAACCGGCACGTCGTGGGTTACGGGCACCCCAGTGACTCGGGCGCGAAGCACAGACGCTGGCAAAATACTGAGAACCGCGAACCGGCACGTAGTCGGTTACGGGCGCCCCAGTGACTTGGGCGCACCACGTACGCTGGCAAAATACTGAGAACCGCGAACCGGCACGTCGTGGGTTACGGGCACCCCAGTGACTCGGGCGCGAAGCACGGACGGTGCAAAATACTGAGAACCGCGAACCGGCACGTCGTGGGTTACGGGCGCCCCAGTGACTTGGGCGCGAAGCACGGACGCTGGCAAAATACTGAGAACCGCGAACCGGCACGTAGTGGGTTACGGGCGCCCCAGTGACTCGGGCGCAGCACGTACGCTGCGAAAATACTGACCGCGAAGCGGCACGCAATGGGTTACGGGCGCACCACGGACGCTGGCAAAATTCTGACCGCGAAGCGGCACGTCGTGGGTTACTCGCGCCCCAGTGACTCGGGCGCATCACGTACGCTGACAAAATACTGACCGCGAAGAGGCACGTCGTTGGTTACGGGCGCCCCAGTGAATCGGGCGCGAAGCACGGACGCTGGCAAAATACTGAGAACTGCGAAGCGGCACGTAGTGGATTACGGGCGCCCCGGTGACTCGGGCGCACCACGTACGCTGGCAAAATACTGACAGCGAAGCGGCACGTCGTGGGTACGGGCGCCCCAGTGACTTGGGCGCGAAGCACGGACGCTGGCAAAATACTGAGAACCGCGGACCGGCACGTAGTGGGTTACGGGCGCCCCAGTGACTCGGGCGCACCACGTACGCTGCGAAAATACTGACCGCGAAGCGGCACGCAATGGGTTACGGGCGCACCACGGACGCTGGCAAAATTCTGACCGCGAAGCGGCACGTCGTGGGTTACTGGCGCCCCAGTGACTCGGGCGCACCACGTACGCTGGCAAAATACTGACCGCGAAGAGGCACGTCGTTGGTTACGGGCGTCCCAGTGACTCGGGCACACCACGGACGCTGGCAAAATACTGAGAACCGCGAAGCGGAACGTCGTGGTTTACGGGCGCCCCAGTGACTCGGGCGCACCACGGACGCTGGAAAAATAGTGTGAACCGCGAAGCGGCACGTCGTGGGTCACAGGTGCCCCAGTGACTCGGGCGCGCGCCACGGACGCTGGCAAAATACTGACCGCGAACCGGCACGTCGTGGGTTACGGGCGCCCCAGTGAATCGGGCGCGAAGCACGGACGCTGGCAAAATACTGAGAACTGCGAAGCGGCACGTAGTGGATTACGGGCGCCCCGGTGACTCGGGCGCGAAGCACGGACGCTGGCAAAATACTGAGAACCGCGAAGCGGCACGTAGTGGGTTACGGGCGTGACTCGGGCGCACCCCGTACCCTGGCAAAATACTGACCGCGAAGCGGCACGTCGTGGGTTACGGGCGCCCCGGTGACTCGGGCGCGAAGCACGGACGCTGGCAAAATACTGAGAACCGCGAAGCGGCAGGTAGTGGGTTTCGGGCGTGACTCGGGCGCACCCCGTACGCTGGCAAAATACTGACCGCGAAGCGGCACGTCGTGGGTTACGGGCGCCCCAGTGACTTGGGCGCGCGCCACGGACGCTGGCAAAATATTGACCGCGAACCGGCACGTCGTGGGTTACGGGCGCCCCAGTAACTCGGGCGCCAAGCACGATAATGGATGGAGCGCAGGCTAAAGACAAGGACAAAAGATAGACACATTTGACACAAACACAGCGCTACTTTCAACAAATGTTTTATTTTCGCTGATCCTGCTGGTATATATACTCCGACGACGTCATACGTCACGTGTGCAACATTCACAACCATAAAATAAACTACACGCATACATCATTGACATGCACACACAATATCATTCATAACGTGCACACGCTTTTATCACGGTAACCTAACAACAACATTTCATCTCGAGCACATGTACTCGAGTTCTTTATCTAACAACAGCACTGATGGGCTACTCCGGGCGCTCATCGCGGCGCTGAACAGGAGAGAGAATGAGGCACGCGCGCTCCGTCATTTTCATACCGCGGAACTTCCGTGGCGCCCCCCAGCGGAGTATGCAGCTGTCACACCACCTGTCGTGCGCGCCGCTCCGTAGAGGATTCCTAGAGGAGAGGACGGGGGGGGACCGTAGGAGAGGAGAGAGAAGGGGGAGGGGACGTGCATGCGCTGTGGGACGCCGGAGCCGCTCCGTAGAGTTCAAGGAATGGGGTCAACCTGGGCGACAAGGAATGGGGCCAACCTGGGCGCAAGATCAAGGAATGCAAGATCAAGCAATGGGGTCAACCTGGGCGACAGACACCACCTGCCTAGCCATTGCTAAGCAGCCTCTCTGTGCTCTCGGCCATGACTCTATGACTGTATTAGTGGTTGACGGCCTTCATATTACTACAGTGTTCTGGTTCGCATAATGGGTGCTTCCCTACTTCATGAAAGTGGCCGGACGCGGGACGGGGGGACGCGGGAGGGACGGACAAAGCCCCGAGCATAAGATGCTTCGCATCTAAAACTTCCCCATCTCCCGCTAAAGGAAACCATGTATGGATACGAAGCAGCGGGGTGATGGCTGGCTTGAGCGGGAGAAACGTCGCCGCTCCCGATTCCCGCCAGCGGCCCGGTCGCTCATCGCGGCGCTGCACAAGAGAGAATGAGGCGCGCGCGCACCATCATTTTCATACCACGGAACTACCGTGGTGCCCCCCAGCGGAGTATGCAGCTGTCGCACCACCTGTCGTGCGCGCCTCTCCGTAGAGTAGATCATTCCTAGAGGAAAGGGGGGGGAGCGAAGGAGAGGAGGAGGGGACGCGGGACAGACAAAGCCCCCCGCAAGCACATGCAAGCAAGATCAAGGAATGGCGTCAACGGGACGCGGGCGCCACTCCGTAGAGTAGAGGATTCCTAGGGGAGAGGAAGCTGGGGAGCGTAGGAAAGAGAGAGAGGGGGTGTGGGAAACAGGAAGGAGGGATGGACAAAGCCCCCGCAAGCACATGCAAGCAAGATCAAGGAATGGAGTCAACGGGACGCGGGCGCCGCTCCGTAGAGTAGAGCATTCCTAGAGGAGAGAAAGCGCGGGAGTGTAGGAGAGGAGCTGTGGGACGCGGGAAGGAGGGACGGACAAAGCCCCCCGCAGCACGATCAAGGAATGGAGTCAATGTGGACGACAGACACCACCGGTAGAGCGCGTTATTCTTTGCTTGCACCCACTACCTGCCTAGCCATTGCTAAGCAGCCACTCTGTGCTCTCTGCCACGACTCTCATGACTGTGATGGTGGTTGACGGCCTTATTGTACTACAGTGTTCTGGTTCGCATAGTGGCTGCTTCCCGACTTCTTGAAAGTGACCGGACACGGGACGCCGGACGGGGGGACGCGGGAAGGACGGACACAGCCCCGAGCATAAGATGGTTCGCATCTAAAAGAGAAGAAAACTATTTGTTGGAAAGGAAAGAGAAAGCCAAAAAAAACTTCCCCATCTCCCGCTAAAGGGAACCATGTGTGGATGCGAAGCAGCGGGGAGATAATTAGCTTGAGCGGGAGGAACGTCGCCGCTCTCATTTCACGGCAGCGGTCCGGGCGCTCATCGCGGCGCTGCACAGGAGAGAGAATGAGGCGCGCGCGCTCCGTCATTTTCACACCGCGGAACTACCTGTCGTGCGCGCCGCTGCGTAGAGCATTCATAGTGGAGAGGACGGGGGGGGATCGCAGGAGAGGAGAGAGGGGACGTGCATGCGCTGTGGGGGTGTGGGACGCGGGAGCCGCTCCGTAGAGTAGAGGATTCATAGAGGAGAGAGGGGGAGGGGACGCGCATGCGCTGTGGGCATGTAGGGCGCGGGCGCCGTTCCGTACAGTAGATGATTCCTAGAGGAGAGAGTGGGGTTGAGCATAGGAGAGGATAGAGGAGGAGACGCGCATGCGCTGTAGGGGGTGTGGGACGCTGCGTAGGGTAGAGGATTCCCAGAGGAGAGAAAGGGGGTGAGCGTAGGAGAAAGAGGGGGGAGGGGACGCGCATGCGCAGTGGTGGTGTGGGATGCGGGAAGGAGGGACGGACTAAGCCCCCCTCCAAACACATACAAGCAAGATCAAGGAATGGGGTCAACCTGGGCGACAGACACCACCTGCCTAGCCATTGCTAAGCAGCCTCTCTGTGCTCTCGGCCATGACTCTGATGACTGTGATAGTGGTTGACGGCCTTCATATTAATACAGTGTTCTGGTTCGCAAAATGGGTGCTTCCCTACTTCATGAAAGTGGCCGGACGCGGGACGCGGGACGGGGGACGCGGGACGCGGGAGGGACGGACAGAGCCCCGAGCATAAGATGCTTCGCATCTAAAAGTGTAAATCAAAGGACTGTGGGACGCCTCTCGTTGGGCGCTCACGGGAAGACGACGAATGAGGCTGTAAAGGGTGATATGGGATGGACAGGCTTTCAAGTGAGGGAAGCTCCGGGCAAAATGAGATTTGAAGAGAGGCTGAGGAAAATAAAGGAGAGTAGATGGGCAGGGAAGGTTTTCAGGTATTTGTATAGAAAAAGTGTCGACACGCACTGGAGAAAAAGAACTAGGAGGCTCACCAGTAAATATACGGCTAGCAGTGTGGGCGACATGGCAACAAGGAGCATTAAGCGAGAAGTCACAGAGGCGGAGAGGACTTATTGGATGACAGCGATGGAAAAGAAGCCGGCTCTCAGTAACTACCGAAAGGGAAAAAAACGAAATAAGTAGGGAAAGGTTTCATTATAATTCAAGGGGAAGCGCTTTACTGTTTTAGCAAGGTCGGGTAGAACGCGTAGTTATGAAGCGAGATTCAGTAACGAAGAAGAACAATGTACATGCTGTGGGGGGAACTAAGGCAACGATGGAACATGTACTGATTGAATGTGGCGATATCCACCCAGATATACGTGGGGGGCACAAGTCTACATGAAGCCTTGGGTTTTAGGAACAACACTGGAAGGCTGAACACGTCCGCGATAGAAATAAGTAAGAGACGGTTAGAGTATTGGTGGCAGAAAAGTAGAGATAAAGGACAAAAATATAGAATGGGGAAAAATAAGGTCATTCTGCCTTAAGAGGCAGAGAGATGGACCGTGAATTTATATTTTTCTTTGCTATAATAACATAGGTTTAATCAATGTAGATAAGACATTAGGCCAACATAACAAGAAAGTTTTAGGGGCGAAGCTCCTTAGGGCATAGGCTAGTCCCTCGCCGTTGTCGTAGCCACGCTAGTGCGATGACGATGACGTTGCCATCACGGCAGAGCACGTGGAATGTACCCACTATACGTCATAACGATGACGCTGATGACTATGAAGAATAAGCATGTCCCGTTACGCTCTGCGGTGCATTTCATATGACTACAAACGTCCCACCACCATCAGGGGAACATGTATAGACATTACCTTCTCGAACTTTACACTACATCCAATTCAAGAACCCCTGGCTTTATACTTTACGGACCACAAGGCAGTTATACTAAAAGGACAACGTTCCCCTGAGCTTAAAGTCATCTATGACTAAAATCAGGGGAAGCCCCTCCTTGTGGTCCGTAATATAATAAAAGAGCTCTTGAACAAAACAACATCATCCACCCATATATGAGTAATGAACCATTCTGTATATACTGTATATAAAAACACCGCGCCCGTGTTCGTGTCACGTCTTTGTATGATCGAGTGGGCAAAATGTACGGAGGATTCACGGTTTACCAGATTTAACCTCCGGAGCTTCGCCCACTCATCATTCACTTCGTGGATATGGATGGATGGATGGTGGAACTTTATTAAATATAGTCCTGAGAGACGCGACTAGCGCGCAGTGGGCTTCTGTCATAGATCTTTTTTTTTTCGAGCCTGGTGGCAGACATGTCACTACCCCGTTATAAAGGGGGGCCCTCATAGCATCCATCCATCCATCCATCCATCCATCCATAAGGTATCTGCTTTCAGTGCATGCGGTCCTGAGTTCGATTCCAGTGTAATTTGCATGTTATTGTCGCAGATCTGGATCATTGTTACACTGTTTATCTTCTAATTACCCGTAGTGATAATTACTACCGCCAAACTGGCGAGAAAATGGTTGACAGCGTCAAAATCTTTTTTTTTCCCCGCAACTGCATCAGGGCCACCTACAGACAGGCCGCCTACAGAGCCGTCACGCGTAACCGCAGGCCGTACTAAGCCAGGAAAACATTCACTTAAAATCCGGTCTAAGCGTCACCATGGCTATTCTGAAGGCCACTTAAAATAGGGCCGCTTCCTCTGGGACTCGGCTACGGAGCCGCGTAACGAACTGACTAGATGCGGCCATAATTTTACCGGATTTCCGGCCTGCAGGCGTGTATTCTAGCCACGATTTGACTAAGAGTGTAAGGGATGTCAAGTCTGCATGTTCTCTGCTGCTTGAACCCTACAATGCACGCTTGCATTCGCCACATTGGCCGATATATCGAAATATTTTTTAAATGCGAAGCATTTCTTAGCGAACTTCGGCGACTTTGAGCGTATCTATCTATCTATCTATCTATCTATCTATCTATCTATCTATCTATCTATCTATCTATCTATCTATCTATCTATCTATCTATCTATCTATCTATCTATCTATCTATCTAGCCGCCTACGACTTTGTGCTCTCCTGGCCGTATCGTTAATGGGATTTACACCAAATTTGGTATGGCATAACATGACTGTATGACGAACATAAGTGGCTGGTCATATCATGAAAATCATGACTAACTTGTCATGAAAAGTATGATTTACATGCCACGCTCATGGCGCGCTTGCGGCCGTTTCGTTAGCTTGATATACACCAAATTTGGGATTGAGTGACACGACTGTATGACGAACAAAAATGACAAGTGGTAATATGGAAATCATGACTTGTCATGTGCGACATGACTTGCATGCCACGCTCATGGCGTGCTCGCGGCCGTTTCGTTAGCTTGAGATACACCAAATTTGGTATTGAGTGACATGACTGTATGACGAACATAAATGACAAGTCGTAATATGGAAATCATGATATGTCATGTGCGACATGACTTGCATGCCACGTTCATGGCGTGCTCGCGGTCGTTTCGTTAGCTTCAGGTACACCAAATTTGGTATTGAGTGACATGACTGTATGACGAACAAAAATGACAAGTGGTAATATGGAAATCATGACTTGTCATGTGCGACATGACTTGCATGGCACGCTCATGGCGTGCTCGCGGTCGTTTCGTTAGCTTGGGATACACCAAATTTGGTATTGAGTGACATGACTGTATGACGAACATAAATGACAAGTGGTAATACGGTAATCATGATATGTCATGTGCGACATGACTTGCATGCCACGCTCATGGCGTGCTCGCGGTCGTTTCGTTAGCTTGAGATACACCAGATTTGGTATTGAGTGACATGACTGTATGACGAATAAAAATGACAAGTGGTAAAATGGAAATCATGACTTGTCATGTCCGACATGACTTGCATGCCACGCTCATGGCGTGCTCGCGGTCGTTTCGTTAGCTTGGGATACACCAAATTTGGTATTGAGTGACATGACTGTATGACGAACATAAATGACAAGTGGTAATACGGAAATCATGATATGTCATGTGCGACATGACTTGCATGCCACGCTCATGGCGTGCTCGCGGTCGTTTCGTTAGCTTGATATACACCAAATTTGGGATTGAGTGACATGACTGTATGACGAACAAAAATGACAAGTGGTAATATGGAAATCATGACTTGTCATGTGCGACATGACTTGCATGCCACGCTCATGGCGTGCTCGCGGTCGTTTCGTTAGCTTGAGATACACCAAATTTGGTATTGAGTGGCATGACTGTATGACGAACATAAATGACAAGTGGTAATATGGAAATCATGACTTGTCATGTGCGACATGACTTGCATGCAACGCTCATGGCGTGCTCGCGGTCGTTTCGTAAGCTTGAGATACACCAAATTTGGTATTCAGTGGCATGACTGTATGACGAACATAAATGACAAGTGGTAATATGGAAATCATGATATGTCATGTGCGAAATGACTTGCATGCCACGCTCATGGCGTGCTCGCGGTCGTTTCGTTAGCTTGAGATACACCAAATTTGGTATTGAGTGACATGACTGTATGACGAACATAAATGACAAGTCGTAATATGGAAATCATGATATGTCATGTGCGACATGACTTGCATGGCACGCTCATGGCGCGCTCGCGGCCGTTTCGTTACCTTGAGATACACCAAATTTGGTATTGAGTGACATGACTGTATGACGAACATAAATGACAAGTCGTAATATGGATATCATGATATGTCATGTGCGACATGACTTGCATGCCACGCTCATGGCGCGCTCGCGGCCGTTTCGTTAGCTTGAGATACACCAAATTTGGCATTGAGTGACATGACTGTATGACGAACATAAATGACAAGTCGTAATATGGAAATCATGATATGTCATGTGCGACATGACTTGCATGCCACGCTCATGGCGTGCTCGCGGTCGTTTCGTTAGCTTGAGATACACCAAATTTGGTATTGAGTGGCATGACTGTATGACGAACATAAATGACAAGTGGTAATATGGAAATCATGATATGTCTTGTGCGACATGACTTGCATGCCACGCTCATGGCGCGCTCGCGGCCGTTTCGTTAGCTTGAGATACACCAAATTTGGTATTGAGTGACATGACTGTATGACGAACATAAATGACAAGTCGTAATATGGAAATCATGATATGTCATGAGCGACATGACTTGCATTCCACGCTCATGGCGCGCTTGCAGCAGTTTCGTTAGCTTGATATACACCAAATTTGGTATTGAGTGACATGACTCTATGACGAACATAAATGACAAGTGGTAATATGATTTACATGCCACGCTCATGGCGCGCTTGCGGCCGTTTCGTTAGCTTGATATACACCAAATTTGGGATTGAGTGACATGACTGTATGACGAACAAAAATGACAAGTGGTAATAGTGAAATCATGACTTGTCATGTGCGACATGACTTGCATGTCACGCTCATGGCGTGCTCGCGGTCGTTTCGTTAGCTTGAGATACACCAAATTTGGTATTGAGTGACAAGACTGTATGACGAACATAAATGACAAGTCGTAATATGGAAATCATGATATGTCATGTGCGACATGACTTGCATGCCACGCTCATGGCGTGCTCGCGGTCGTTTCGTTAGCTTGATATACACCAAATTTGGGATTGAGTGACATGACTGTATGGCGAACAAAAATGACAAGTGGTGATATGGAAATCATGACTTGTCATGTGCGACATGACTTGCTTGCCACGCTCATGGCGTGCTCGCGGTCGTTTCGTTAGCTCGAGATACACCAAATTTGGTATTGAAGTGGCATGACTGTATGACGAACATAAATGACAAGTGGTAATATGGAAATCATGATATGTCATGTGCGACATGACTTGCATGCCACGCTCATGGCGTGCTCGCGGTCGTTTCGTTAGCTTGAGATACACCAAATTTAGGATTGAGTGACA
Source organism: Rhipicephalus appendiculatus (assembly GCA_030522465.1). Taxonomy (NCBI): domain Eukaryota; kingdom Metazoa; phylum Arthropoda; class Arachnida; order Ixodida; family Ixodidae; genus Rhipicephalus; species Rhipicephalus appendiculatus. Next base: position 1,872 of record JALIZH010022266.1, on the reverse strand, counting down.
TGACTGTATGGCGAACAAAAATGAGAAGTGGTGATATGGAAATCATGACTTGTCATGTGCGACATGACTTGCTTGCCACGCTCATGGCGTGCTCGCGGTCGTTTCGTTAGCTTGAGATACACCAAATTTGGTATTGAGTGGCATGACTGTATGACGAACATAAATGACAAGTGGTAATATGGAAATCATGACTTGTTATGTGCGACCTGACTTGCATGCCATGCTCATGGCGTGCTCGCGGTCGTTTCGTTAGCTCGAGATACACCAAATTTGGTATTGAGTGGCATGACTGTATGACGAACATAAATGACAAGTGGTAATATGGAAATCATGATATGTCATGTGCGACATGACTTGCATGCCACGCTCATCGCGTGCTCGCGGCCGTTTCGTTAGCTTGAGATACACCAAATTTGGTATTGAGTGACATGACTGTATGACGAACATAAATGACAAGTCGTAATATGGAAATCATAATATGTCATGTGCGACATGACTTGCATGCCACGCTCATGGCGTGCTCGCGGTCGTTTCGTTAGCTTGAGATACACCAAATTTGGTATTGAGAGGCATGACTGTATGACGAACATAAATGACAAGTGGTAATATGGAAATCATGATATGTCATGTGCGACATGACTTGCATGCCACGCTCATTGCGCGCTTGCGGCCGTTTCGTTAGCTAAATTTGGTATTGAGTGACATGACTGTATGACGAACATAAATGACAAGTCGTAATATGGAAATCATGATATATCATGAGCGACATGACTTGCATTCCACGCTCATGGCGCGCTCGCAGCAGTTTCGTTAGCTTGATATACACCAAATTTGGTATTGAGTGACATGACTCTATGACGAACAAAAATGACAAGTGGTAATATGATTTACATGCCACGCTCATGGTGCGCTTGCGGCCGTTTCGTTAGCTTGATATACACCAAATTTGGGATTGAGTGACATGACTGTATGACGAAGAAAAATGACAAGTGGTAATATGGAAATCATGACTTGTCATGTGCGACATGACTTGCATGCCACGCTCATGGCGTGCCCGCGGTCGTTTCGTTAGCTTGAGATACACCAAATTTGGTATTGAGTGGAATGACTGTATGACGAACATAAATGACAAGTGGTAATATGGAAATCATGATATGTCATGTGCGACATGACTTGCATGCCACGCTCATGGCGTGCTCGCGGTCGTTTCGTTAGCTTGAGATACACCAAATTTGGTATTGAGTGGCATGACTGTATGACGAACATAAATGACAAGTGGTAATATGGAAATCATGACTTGTCATGTGCGACATGACTTGCATGCAACGCTCATGGCGTGCTCGCGGTCGTTTCGTAAGCTTGAGATACACCAAATTTGGTATTCAGTGGCATGACTGTATGACGAACATAAATGACAAGTGGTAATATGGAAATCATGATATGTCATGTGCGAAATGACTTGCATACCACGCTCATGGCGTGCTCGCGGTCGTTTCGTTAGCTTGAGATACACCAAATTTGGTATTGAGTGACATGACTGTATGACGAACATAAATGACAAGTCGTAATATGGAAATCATGATATGTCATGTGCGACATGACTTGCATGGCACGCTCATGGCGCGCTCGCGGCCGTTTCGTTAGCTTGAGATACACCAAATTTGGTATTGAGTGACATGACTGTATGACGAACATAAATGACAAGTCGTAATATGGATATCATGATATGTCATGTGCGACATGACTTGCATGCCACGCTCATGGCGCGCTCGCGGCCGTTTCGTTAGCTTGAGATACACCAAATTTGGCATTGAGTGACATGACTGTATGACGAACATAAATGACAAGTCGTAATATGGAAATCATGATATG